>PVKU01005188.1:50111-129207 GCA_004027475.1 Anoura caudifer
AGTTCTTTCACCCTTCTTCCAGGCAGTCTCTCTTGCTCCCAGGCCACGCAGCCAAAGGAAGCACCCCAAAGCCGCGTGGTCCTTCTTCTACCAACGCTGTGGGGAAGGGGTCCCCACTGTGGCAAAGCCTCGTGGCTCTCCCTCTTCACCAAAGCTGCAGGGGTCTGCACTCTGGTGAAACCACGTGGAATCTCTCCCTACGGCAAAGCTGCGAGAGGGTCTCCACTCAGGCAAAGCCAAGTGGCAATTCTCTGCTAAAGCCACATGGTGATTTTCCCTCATGGAGCTGCGCGTCCTGCTCTGTGGTGAAACCGCATGGATCTCCCCTCATGGAGCTGCGGGTCCTGCTCTCTGGTGAAACCGCATGGATCTCTCCCGTGAAACCGATCTCCCCCCAAATGGCTGCCACGCCTGGGTTTAAATCCCCATGCCAATCCTCCTCCGCAGCCCCATTTCCGACTCCTCCTACAATCAGTTACACCTGCCAGCATTCCTGTATGTTTCCAAGGTTATTGGGATGCCATCATGAGTCTGGGCAGGTGTGTCCCATTTTCTGGAGCCAAGCTTCTCCAAGCTCCCACACAGGTGCTTTAACTTAGGGTTCCTCCCCAAGTCATGTCCTTGGGGAAATCCTTTCCATCCCCCCTGGTTCAGAGCATGGTCACAGCTATTTAACACATCTAAGCTATCAGCCAAAGGCTATAGATATGTTAAAGGACCATGCCATGGATTAGCAGCTCTGAATGTCCCTGCTCCATGTGTCCCTTCCCCCAACTCATACCTGTGGGGAAAGGGGTGAGGACATCTTATATGTCCCTCTAATATTTCCTGGACACCCTGAGTTCTGGGCCCCATTCCAACTCCCTTTTTGGGGCCCCCCTCTTGGCTGCACCCTGTTACACCAGCACCAAATACTGAAAAGACTATTTTTACCTCCATTGAAATTTCCTCATGCCTTTATAGAAAATTGATTTATTGTAAATGTGATGATTTAGGTTCTCAATTTAATTCCGTTGACCTCTATATTTATTTATCTTTATGCCAGTACCATACTGCCTTAATTACTAGCTTTGTAGTAAGTTTTTAAATTGGTTTGAGTCTTCCAAATTTGTTCTTTTTCAAGTTTGTGTTGCCTATTCTGGATCCCTGAATTTGCATATATATATATACTCATCTTGTCAATTTTGCGGGAGAGCCTATTTGGATTTTGAAAAGGATTGAATTAAATTGAATCTGTGGATCCATTTTGGGAGTTATTACTATCTTAATATTAAGTCATCTAGTCCATAAACATAGAATGACTTTCCATTTATCTGGATCTTTCAAAATTTCTTTCAGCAACTCTTTGTAGTTTTCAGAGTATAAGTTTTGTTCTTCTTTTGTTAAATTTATCCTTAAATATTTTATTCTTTTTTGGTGATAGTATAAATGAAATTTATTTCTTAATGTCATTTTTACTTTGTCCACTGCTACTGTATAGAAACACAATAGATTTTTTGTATATCGATCTGAGTCCTGCAAACTTGCTAAACTTGTTTATTAGTTTTTATATATTTAAAAAATTATTTCAGAGTTTTCTGTATACATGATTATGTCATCGACAGATGAAGATACTTTTCCTTCTTCCCTTTCAATTTGGATGCCCTTATTTCTTTTTCTTGCCTAACTTCCTTAATGAGAACCTCAAGTATAATGTGGAACTAAAGGGGCAAAAGTGGACATTCTTATGATGTTTTTTATCTTAGAGAGAAAGTTTTCAGTCTTTTACTTTTACATATAATGTTAGCTTCAGGGTTTTTGTAGATACCCCTCCTCAAGTGGAGGACATTTCCTGCTATTTCTAGTTTGAATGTTTTTGTCATGAATGATTTTAGATTTTGTTAAGTGTTTCTTTTTCATCTATTGAGATGATTATGTGTTTTTTGTCCTTGCCTCCTGATATAGTACATTACACTGACTGATTTTTGGATATTAAAACCAAACTTGTGTTCTTGGGATAAATCCTACTTTTTTGTGCTATATATACTTCTTTTTTTATACTGCTGGATTCAGTTTGCTAGTATTTTGCTGAGAATTTTGTATCTATATTAATAAGAGATATTGACTGTAGGTTTTTTTTCTTCCCATGTCTTTGACAGGTTTGGATACCAGGGTAATACTGGCTTTAATGACTGAATCAGGAAATTTAGGGACTGCATCCCTTCTCTTCTAGTTTGTGAGAGAGTTTGTGAAGAATTTGTATTAATTCTTTAAATTTTTGCTAGATTTTATCACTAAAGCCATCTGGCCCTGGGCTTTTCTTTCTGGAAATTGTTTTACTTACTAATTTAATCTCTTTTCTTTTATAGGTCTAATCAGATTTCCTGTTTCTTCTTGAGTTATCTTTGGTAATTTGTATCCTTCTATAAATTTGTCCATTTCATCTAGTTTATATAATTTTTGGCACAGTTTTTCATAATATTCTTTTGTAATAGTTTTTATTTCTGTAAACTTAGTAGTAATATTGGCTCTTTTATTTAATTTAGTAGTTTGTGTTCCTTCTCTCTTTTATCTTGGTCATACTTGCTGAAAGCTTATCAATTTTGTGATTTGTTTTTCTAAGAAGCTAGGAGATAATCTATTTTCTTGCCCTTTCCAGTTTCTAGAGCTGCATTACTTCCCTCATGGCCCCTTCATCCATTTTCAAGTCAGCAATGTAGCATCTTACTTCAGTTATCACATCATCTTCTGCCTGCTATAGTCAAGTCCCCCTCTGCCTCCCTTTCACAAGGAAATAAGTGGTGACATTTAAGGCTGACTGCATAATCCAGGATAATCTCATTTTAAGTCCTTAATTAATTTCATCTGTATTTTAAAACACTTAATTATTCACATCTGCAAAGTACCTCTTGCTATACAAGGTAACACTTCCAGGTGTTGCAGATTAGGACGTGGGCCTATTGAGGGACAGCCTCCTGTTTGCTGGATTCAACATGTAATGACTGGAACTCTAGCAGCTCCTTAGACCATGTGAGTGAGGACCACAGGCTAGGCATACCTTAGCAGAAAACTTGGAGAAATATGTTTCCTTAATGAGTTTTCAGCACCAACACAGCAGCTTTGGACAACAGCAAAACCTAATCCTAATATACCATAATAGTCCCTTGATTTAGTAATTCATGCTTCCCCAACTCTTCCCTTTGTAAATGAAGAAGTTGAGACATAGAGGAAGAAAATAACTTCTCCAAGGTCACTTCATTACAAATGGTGGGGTCCAGCAGCCAGATTTCCTAACTTCATGTGAATTCAAGAAAGGCACATTCATTCTAACATTTTCCTAAACTCATTCTGAACAGAATTTAAAGCTACTATGGCAGCTTGACTACATAACTGGCTGCAGGTCTTCATTTCTCCTTAACTCAGTAGCCTCTGTAATGTGACTTTATAGTCCCTCCTGTAAAGAGTGAGAGTCCATTTCCTTATGGCTTGAGTGTGGGCTTGCGCTACAGTTTTCTCTGGCTAATAAAACATAGCAAAAGTGAGGTGATTCCAGTTTCTAGTGTAGACCTCAGGAGACCTTGTGGCTTCTGCTGTCTCTTGGAGCCCTGCAACTTGAGAACAAGCCTAGCATTGGAAGATGAAAGATATGTGGTCCAGTCAATAAATTAACCCAAGGCAAAAGCCAGGCAAACACCAGAGCTGTAAGATCATCCTTGACCAGCCAGCCAGAGCCAGGTGACCACAGACACATGAGAAAGTCAGCCAAAATCAGTCAAATCTGGACCAGGACAACAGAACCACCCAGCTGACACACAGACTCTCAAGTAATAATAAATGATTATTGTTCTAAGACTGAGTTTTGAGAAGTTTATTACATTGCAATAATTCATTGATAAAGTTGACAAAAGAGTAGCATCAAAACATCTCATAAATATAAAAAATAGTCTGCAGATTTCATACAATTTTGCATTTTCTTTACTTATGACCTCATCTAAATGTGATATCTATAAACTGGTAGTATACAAAATATTTTTTAAATAATATGGAAAAAACTTCAAAAATTTATAGATGTGTTTACATTAATGTGTATTAGAAAACACTGATTTTCTACAAATAAGTCATACAATTGTTTTGCCCTAAAAAAACTCTTAAAGCAAAAAGTGTCTCAACTTAAAGATATTAAGTAAATGACGATATGAGTGGTAAGCAGATATAGTAAAATCTGTGAAGCTGGAAAACAAATGTCTGGGGTTCAGGGAATGTTGCAGGAAAGCAGGTGACTGGAATTGGCTGTGGCTTTTAAGGCTTAATCAAGGAGCCTTACCCAAGCATTTGCCAATCCTTGGAGCATGCTGGCCTGAAGGAATTTATGTTCTGGGCATGGGACAACAAAACTAGCATGAGGCATGTTGAGGTGATGAAGAAAACAATGTTGTCAGATAATTCAGTTCTGTAGACCCAGGCTTATATCCGCATGTGGCAAGTGTGTATACAGACATGCACACATTACTTAGTGTTTACACAGGGTCTTATCTGAGAATCTTATTACCCTTCACAAGCTTTAATTAAACCCCACAATACTTCTGATGAAACAGCTATTATTTTAGATGGGTAAATTGAGATGCTCTTAATCAAGACTCTTCACACTGATGAGGCAATCTGCCTAAGGTCAAGGAGGAAATTATTATCTCAGCTGTGAACAGAAGCTACTAGTCTTTCTCTTTGGTTTTGACTCTAACCACTTTACCGCAGAGCCTGAGGGAAGAGAAAATTACCTTTTTAAACTGTTTCTTAGAGTATCATGAGATTGTCTCTCTCCCTGGCCTTACTCATGTTAAAGTAGGAAGAACATTTTGCTTGTCTTCTGTTTTTTAGTCACAGATAAATAGGTTCCTTATTCCTTCACAAGGAGAGTATCCCAAAACAGAGATGTGCAATAATCTATCTACCCATTGCATTAAGGCAGAAACCAGCACTCTGCTTTTAGGGAGCATTTTCATCCCTTATCTTCAAAAGCCTTGTGAATGAAAACAAGCTTGAAGCTGTGCATATTTGCTGCCAGGAATAATGATCCATGGTTGTGCATTATCTTTGGCTCATTTAGACTTCCTGGAACCATGAGTTCAAATCCTGCCAGTTCAACTGGGGCCTTTATCCTTCCAAATTAAATAAACGAAGCAGAAGACAGTTTATTACACTGGATTCCTTGGCTAAGACTTTGGAAACCAGAGGTCTAATTTAAAGTTCTTGAGATGTTGGTTCTTGAAAAAAAGTGTTGACTTTACCTTGGATCAGTAGATCAAAGCTAAATGCTGCTAGGTAAGCAGCTCTTTAAAAGAACTAATAATATTTTCTTTTGGAAATTTTTGCCAGATTTTTTTTTATAACAGAGGCTATACATGAATGTTTTCTGGGACATCAGGTTATTTTGCTTGTATTATTTACCTTGCACTGAAACACACACATACACATACAATTCAATACACACACACATAAGCATACACTTGAATTGATCTTAATACATATTATTTACTTATACATTTTGTCAAATATTTGTACCAAACTGGAAAAAATGACTCACAGCAGCTCATAGGAAACAATCACCAGGATCCAAATGGAGTGTTAGGAGAGAGATAATTTTGATTATGACCCTTCAGGTCACCTTCATTGACTTTGGTGAAGTCTCTCAATAAATATGTATCTTAAATCCTCATATAAACTGGGAATGATAATCATCGTGCATCTCATATAGCTACTGTGAACAGAAGGTGTGCAAAAGTCCTTTGTGAACCATGGGGAATTACAGAGCTATAGTAGGTTAGTTATTTAGGTAATGATTCTTAGCATATTTATTATTTATATATTAATGTATGCTGTCAAAATGTTTCTAAAAAAATGTGTCACTCCTAAATAAACCAAACTCTTCCTCTGGAGTTTTATTCAATGCACTACTTTGGTTATAAATAATAGAAACTTCATCTAATATCATCATAAACAAAAAAGGGAATTGGTTGGTTTGTAGCAAAGCCAAACTTGGTATAACAGAAATACTATTAATTTTGCTATGCGTGTTTGTATTGTAGCTATGTTTTTGAAAATACCTTCTGTTGGAAACACAAAATACAGTACCTATAGAAAAGTGAAACGATGTCTAAGATTTGCTTTAAAATACTCCAGCAAGAAAAAAAGGAAAGAAATGGTGGGTACACGGTGGAATGTATTGATAAAATGTTGATAATTGCTAAACTTACACAATGGGTATAAGTCAGAATGGCAAGTTTATTTTACTTATCTCTTACATTTACATATATTTAAAAATATTCATAAGTTAAAATATAATATTTTAAGTGCTATTACCAAGCATCAGTCATCACTTCTTCATCCTCAGCTCTGTGTTTTCTTCATTTGGTTCTGTCCTTTTTAAAGTGATCACTCCTCTTGGCGATGAACATGGGATGCTTGAGGCTGACATGATTCTTATAACTAAAGATCCTCAAGAAAAGATGGTATGATTTTTTTTCCATTGGCTTCAGTGAAATTCCCAGGAGAGTCTAGTTGGGCTAGGTTGGGCCACATCCCCTCTCTGAACTAATCACTGTGGCCTCTGGACAGAAGTATTTTGTTGTGATGGCCCAGCGATATGAGGCAAGATAGTGCAATGGTTACATCATGCTGGCCAACCCAAGTTCAAATTCTCCCTCTGTCACTCATCATCACTGAACAAGTTATACTTATTTAGCTTCTCTGGACCTCAGTTTTCTCATCTGTAAAATGAAGATAATAATAAACATACCTACCTCATGCTGTCATTGTGAGGATTAAACAAGTTATCCATACTGAATGATTAGAAGAGTGCCTTGAATATACAGAGTCCATTACTACTAAATCAGTAAAAATATATCATTATCTATCAGTCTCTGTAGTAACACAAGTCAAGTCATTTCTATGAGAACCAGGTGTGATGCATTACCACAAATAAAAGAAGGTTAGTTTCCATGAGATGAAGATATGAAAAACCATGTTGGTCAGATAGAAATTCTATAAGTTATAGACACCCCACCATCATATGCACATGCTTCATTGGTGTAGTCAATCTTCCCTGTGCCCCTGCAGTAGGAGATCTAAGAGGTACATTCTCATGGCTGGCACATTTAGATAGTTGTATACATACACTGTTCCAAGCTTGGTGAGAAAGAATTGGGATCCTTACATCATGAACTCTGATCAGTGTCTGACCACACAATGAAGGAAATACTGCAATAAAACAAGGCTCATGAATTTTTTGGTTTTCCAGCTCATATAAAACTTATGCTTACACCAGCAATTTTCAACTGGTATGCCACAAGAATTTTAAACCATGCAATACCTGACTGTTTAGTCAGGGGCACTGACCTCTTTTCCCTTAGTCTGTCAAATTAAAACAAAATGGCAATAACCAACACAACAATAGCCGTCTAGTGTGACTGTATCAAAATTAAACCTATTTTTTACCAGATCAATAAAATATATATATTTTTGATGTGCCACAGAATTTTAGTAAATTAGTTTATGTGTGTCATGAAATGAAAAAGGTTGAAAATCACTGGTTTCTACTATACTGCTGTTTGTTAAGTGCACAATATGTTTTAAAAAGTATATATTTTAATTAAAAATGCTATATTGCTAAAAAAAAAATGGTAAGCATCATCTGAGCCTTTAGTGAGTTTTCATCTTTTTCCTGGCAGCGGGTCTTGCCTCAAAGTTGATGGCTGCTGACTGATCAGGGTAATGGTTGCTGAAGTCTGGCGTGGCTGTGGCAATTTCTTAAAATAAGGAATTAGTAAAGTTTGTTGCATCAATTGACTTTTTCTTTCACAGATGACTTTTTTGTAGCATGTGAGGCTATTTGATAGCATTTTACAGTAAAAATGTTTATTTCATTTGCAATATGGTATTGGATGAAAGATCTATAGATACCCTGACCCCCAGAAAGATAAACATGTGGGTCCCAGCACAAATTAAGCCTCAAACATTGCTGGAGGCAAAAATGAAAAACTGAAGCTTGCTGACTTCAGGCACATCATAAGGAAGACAGGGATCTTTGGAAAAGACAAAAAGCTGGGAAAAAGAGAAAGCAGCAGGAAAAAGGGACCAAATATGAGACGGATTGACTCCATAAAAGAAGTCAGAGGCATGAGTGTATAGGAGCTGAGCGGGCTGCTGAGGACAGGACACTGTGGACATCACTCATTTACAGGGTCACCAGGAGTTGGAGCTGACTCAAGGGCACGCTACACAAAAAAACTTCTTTCAAAATTGCAGTCTGTCCTCTCATACTCTGCCAGTGTTTTTATTAACTAAGTTTATATAATACTCTAAATCTTTTGTTGTCATTTCAACTATCTTCACCAGGAGTAGATTCTGTCTCAAGAAATCACTTTTCTTTGCTTCTCCACAGGAAGTAATTCATCATCTGTTAACCTTTTATTATGAGATTGCAGCACTTCAGTCACATCTTCAGGCTTCACTTACAATTCCAGTTCTCTTGCTCTTTCTACCATATCTCCAATCATTTCCTCCACTGAAGTGTTCAGCCCCTCAAAATCATCCATGAGGATTGGAATTAACTGTTTTCAACTCCTGATAGTGTTGATATTTTGATCTCTTCTCATAAATCACAAATGTTCTTAATGGCATCTAAAATGGTAAATCCTTTTCAGAAAGTTTTCAATTTACTTTTCTAGACCCATCAAAGAAATCACTATTTATGGCAGCTATGCTTTTATGAAATGTATTTCTTAAATAATAAGACTTGAAATTACCCCTTGATCCATGGGCTGCAGAATGGATGTTATTTTAGCAGGCATGTAAACAACATTAATTTCATTGTGCATCTCCTTCAGAGCTCTTAGGTGACCAAGAGCATTGTCAGTGAGCAATAATATTTTGAAAGAAGTCTTTTTTTCTGAGCAGCAGGTCTCAACAGTGGACTTAAGATATTTAGTAAACCATGTTGTCAACAGATGTGCTGGCATCCAGGCTTTGTTGTTCCACTTAGCACAGGCAGAGTAGATTCAGCATAATTCGTAAGGGCCCTAAAATTTTGGGAATGGTGAATGAGCATTGGCTTCAATTTAAAGTTACCAGCTGCTTTAGTCTCTGCTAGCCCAAAACTCTTCTTCTGTAGCTTCCTTGCCTCTCTCAAGCCTTCACAGAATTAAAAAGACTTAGGACCTTGCTCTGGATTAGGCTTCAGTTTACGGGAATATTGTGGCTGGTTTGATCTTCTATTCAGACAACTAAAACTTTCTCCATTTTCAGTAATAAGGCTTTTTCACTTTCTTATTATTCGTGTGTTTACTGGAGTAGCACTTTTAATTTCCTTCAAGAACTGCCTTTCATTTCACAACTTGGCTGTTTGGAACAAGAGGCTTTTAAGCCCATCTTGGCTTTTGACATGTCTTTCTCACTGAGCTTAATCATTTCTAGCTTTTGACTTAGAGGAGAGAACTATGACTCTCCCTTGAACACTCAGAGGTAGTCGTAGGGTTATTAATTGACCTATTTCAATATTGTTGTGTCTCAAGGAATAGAGAGGCCAGAGGAGATGGAGAAATGGTGGAACAGTCAGTAGGTGGAGCAGTTAGAACACACACATTTAACATTTATGTTCACTAAATATTTATTATATGGGCATGGTTCATGGTGCTACAAAATAATTTCAATAGTGACATCAAAGATCACTGATCACAGATACCCCTAACAAATATAATAATGATGAGAATGTTTGAAATATTGTAAGAATTACCAAAATGTGACACAGATATGAAGTAAGCAAATGCTGTTGAAAAATGGTGCCAATAGAGTTTCTCAACATGGGGTTGCCACAACTATTTAATGTGTTTAAAAACACACACACACACACACAGTAATCTGGGAAGGGCAATAAAGCAAAGCAAAATAAAATTAGGTGTGCCTGTGGCATCTCATCACTGACTTGGTGAACTACTAAATTGTTCAGAGGAAGCTTACAGAATGTTTTAGCAAGTTGTCTTTCCATACCATACACTATTAAGGCAACAGGATGCTTTAAGGTCTTTCCATTTCTCATGCTCTTCTCACACAGGTATTCCTTCTTCCTGGATTGAGTCTACTCTAACCATTTCCCCAGATCCAGTTCTTCAAATTTTCACTTAACTATCTCTCTATAGGAAAGTAGTCATCATACTGGATTCTTAGTACTTTTTTAAAAAATTGAATCTCTTGGGTGATATTGGTTAATAAAATTATATAGGTTTAAAGATGATATGATATATGATCTGTATATTCCATTGTGTGTTTACCACCCAAATTTCAAATCTCCCTTCATCATTGTATATCTGACCCCATTTACCTTTTACTACCCCCATCACCCTTCTTCTCTATGACCATCATATAGTTGTCTGTGTCTATCAGTTTTATTTGTCTTATTTATTCATTTGTTGCTTTTAGTTTTATATTCCACATATAAGTGAAATCATATGGTTCTTGACATTTTCTGTCTGATATATTTCACTTAAATTGATATTTTCAAGATCCATCTATACTGCTGCAAATGGCAGTATTTCATCTTTTCTTATAACTGAATAGAATGCCATTGTATATATGCAACCACTTCTTCTTTATCCAATCATCTATCAAAGAATACTTAGGTGGTTTCCATGTCTTGGCTACCATAAATGTTGCAGTGAACATAGGGGTGCATATGTCTTTGTGAATAAATTTTCAAATTTTTCAACTAGATAGACAGAAGAGGTGTTGCTGGATCCTATGGACACTCTCTTCTTATTTTTTTGTGTTTCCTTAAAAAAATTTTATTTGTTATTCAGTTACAGTTGTCCCATTCCCTCCCCATCACAGTTGATCTCCCCTGACCCCTCCAACCCCTGCTCCCAAAGACAATCCCCTCCCCATTGTCCTTGTCTATGGGTCTTTTGAACATGTTCTCCTTCTTCCCCCCATTATTCCCCTGCCCTCTCTCTTCTGGTCTCTGTCAGTTTGTTCTTTATTTCAATGTTTCTGGTTCTTTTTTGCTTATTTGTTTGTTTTGTTGATCATGTTCCACTTATAGGTGAGATTATATGGTGTTTGTCTTTCATTGCTTGGCTTATTTCACTTAGCAAAATACTCTCCAGTTCCATCCATGTTGTCCCAAAAGGTAGGAGTTCCTTCTTTCTTTCCACTGCTTGGTATTCCATTGTGTAAATGATCCACTCATTTACTGATAGGCACTTAACCTGTTTCCAGCACTTGACTATTGTAAATAACACTACTATGAACACAAGGGTTCAGGTGTTCTTTTCAATTGGTGTTTCAGGATACTTACAATATAATACCAGCAGTGGAATCACTGGACCAAAAGGTAGTTCAATTTTTAGTTTTTTGAGGAAATTCCATACTGTTTTCCACAGTGGCTGGACCAGTCTGCATTCCCACTAACAATGTACTAGGATTCCCTTTTCTCCACAACTTCTCCAGAACTTGTTGTTTGTTGATTTGTTAATGATGGCCATTCTGACTGATATGAAGTGGTATTTCACCGTGCTTTTAATTTGCATCTCTCTGATGACTAGTGGTGTTGGGAGTCCTTTCATATGTCTATAGGTTCTCTGTGTGTTCACCTTGGAGAAATGTCTGTTCAGGTCCTAGGTCCATTTTTGATTGGATTGTTTATCTTCTTGGTGTGGAGTTGTGTGAATTCTTTATATATGTTGAAGATCAAACCCTTGTTTGCAGCATCATTGGCAAATATATTTTCCCAAATGGTTGGTTCTTTTTTTATTTTGCTGATGTTTTCTTTAGCCATGCAGAAGCTTTTTAATTTTATGTAGTCCCATTTGTTTATTCTTTCCTTTATTTTCCTTGTCCTAAGGGACATATACGTGAAAATATTGCTGCATGGAATATCTGAAATTTTACTGCCTACATTCTTCTCTAGGACTTTTATGGTGTTGTGATTTATATTTAAGCCTTTTATCCATCTTATGTTTATTTTGGTGTATGATATAAGTCAGTGGTCTAGTTTCATTTTTTTGCATGTAATTATCCAGATGTCCCAACACCATTTATTGAAGAGGCTATTTTTACTCCATTTTATGCTCCTGCCCCCTTTGTTGAATAGTAATTGACCCTAGAGACTTAGGTTTATATCTGGGTTCTCTATTCCGTTCCATTGATATATTTGTCTGTTCTAATGGCAGTACCAGGCTGTTTTCATTACAGTGGCCTTGTGATATAATTTGATGTCAGGTATTGTGATCCCTCCTACTTTGTTCTTTCTCAAAATTTCTGTGGCTATCTGGGGTTGTTTGTGGTTCCATATATATTTTAAAAATATTTCTTCTATATCTGTGAAATATGTCATTGGTATTTTAATAGGGATTGCATTGAATGTATAAATCACTTTGGGTAGTATGGACATTTTGATGATGTTCATTATTCCAGTCCATGAACATGGTATATGTTTCCATTTAGTTGTGTCTTTCTTAATTTCTTTCTCAGTGTTGTGTAGTTTTCTGAGTACAGGTCTTTTACCTCCTTGGTTAAGTTTATTCCTAGGCACTTTATTTTTCTTGTTGCTATAGCAATGGGATATTTTTCCTGATTTCTCTTTCTGACATTTCATTGTTGATGTACAAAAATGCCTTTGATTTCTGAATATTGACCTTGTATCCCGCCATTTTGCCAAATACACTTATTAGGTCAAGTAGTTTTTTGGTGGGGTCTATAGGGTTTACTATGTACACTATCATGTCATCTGCAACCAATGACAGTTTTACTTCCTCCTTTCCAGTTTGGATGGCTTTTATTTCTTTTTCTTGTCTGATTGCTGAGTCTAGAACTTCTCATACTATGTTAAATAGAATTGGTGAAAGCAGACATCCTTGTCTTGTGTCTGATCTCAGGGGGGAAGCCTTTAGTTTTTGCCAGTTGAATATGATATTGGCTGTAGGTTTCTCATACACGTTGAGGTATGCTCCCTCTACTCCCACTTTGCTGAGTGCTTTTATCATAAATCAGTGCTGTACCTTATTGAATGTTTTTTCGGTATCTATTGATATGATCACATAATTTTTCTTTTTCAATTTGTTTGTGTGATGTATTATGTTTATTGATTTGCAAATATTGGACTCTCCTTGCATCCCTGGGGTGAATACCACTTGATCATAGTGTATGATCTTTTTAATGTATTGCAGGATGTGGTTTGCCAATATTTTACCAATAAATAAATAAATAAATTATTTATTGGTTTGCCAATAAATAAATAAATATTTATTTATTGAGAGTTTTAGCATCTATGTTCATCAGCAATATTAGACTAGTTTTCTTTCTTTGTTGTGGCTTTCTCTGGTTTGGGGATTAGGATGATGCTGGCTACATAAAAAGTGTTTGGGAGTCTTCCCTCTTCTTGAATTTTTTGTAATAGTTTGGGAAGGATAGGGGTTAGCTCTTCCCTAAATGTTTTGTAAAAATGTACTATGAAGCTGTCAGGTCCAGAGCTTTATTTTGCTGGGAGTTTTAGTGTGCTGGGAGTTTTTTGATTATTGCTTCAACTTCACTAGCTTTTATCAGTCTATTCAAGCTTTCTACTTCTTGTTCCAGTTTTGGAAGATTATATCTTTTTAGAAATTTGTCCATTTTGCCCAGGTTTTCAAATTTCTTGACATATTGTTGTCTGTAGTAATTATTTATAATCCTTTGTATTTCTGTGGCATTGGTTGTAAATTATCCTTTTTTGTTTCTGATTTTATTTATTTGAGTTCTCTCTTTTTTCCTGATGAGTTTGGTTAAAAACCTTTTGATTTTGTTTATGTTTTCAAGGAACCTGCGCCTGGATTTATTGATTCTTTGAATTGTTCTTTTAGTATTTTTGTCATTTCTTTCTGCTCTGATCTTGATTATTTCCTTCCTTCTACTTGTTTTGAGTTTTGTTTATTGCTTTTCTTCCAGTGCTTGTATTTGTAGGATTAGGTTGTTGATCTGAAATGTTTCTATATTTTTTAGTTAGGCCTGTATTGCTTACTACTTCCCACTCAGGACTGCCTTTGTTGTGTCCCATAGGTTTTTGGGTTGTTGTGTGTTCATTTTCATTTGTTTCCAGAAACTTTTTGATTGCTACCTTGATCTTATTCTTAAACCATCTATTGTTTAATAAAATGTTATTCAGTCTCCATGAATTTGACTGCTTTTGAATTTTTTTCCTTTAGGTTGATTTCTTGTTTCAAGCCATTTTGATCTGAGAAGATGCTTGATATAATTTCAATGTTCTTGAATTTATTGAGGCTTCTTTTGTGTCTTATCATGTGATCTATCTTTGAAAATGTTCCATGTACATTGGAAAATAATGTATATTTTTATTCCTTGTATATATCAATTTATTCCAGTTGATATAGGGTCATGTTTAGTGCCACAATAACCTTGCTGATTCTTTGTTCGGAAGATCTGTCCATTTCTGACAGTGGGGGGTTAAAATCCCCTACTATAAGTGTGTGCTGTCTGTATCTTTCCTGAAGTTCTCCAAGATTTTCCTTATATATTTTGGTGCTGCCATGTTGGGTATGTATATGTTTACAATATTTATTTCCTCTTGGTGGATTCTTCCCTTGAGTATTATGAAGTGTCCTTCTATGTCTCTTTTTATGGCCTTTGTTTTGAAGTTTATTTTGTCTGATCTAAGTATCCTCAGTTTTTTTCTGTCCATTTCCTTGGAATATTTTTTCACAACCCTTTATTCTCAGTCTGTGTAGGTTTTTTGTTCTGAGGTGATTTTTTTGTAGGCAGCATATGTGTGGGTCATGTTTTCATATCCATTCAGGTACCCTATGTCTTTTGATTGGAAAATTTAATCCATTTACACTTAAGGTTATTATTGATAGGTACTTACTCATTGTCATTTTCTCCCTTTGTACTTGTGTTGTTTGCTTTGTTTCCTTTCTCTTTTCTTCAACTTCTTAAAGCAGTCACTTTAGCATTTTTTGCAATGCTGGTTTGGGAAATGTGAATTCTTTTAGCCTTCTTTTTTCTGGGAAACTCCTTATTTCACCTTCCATTTTAAATGAGAGCACTGCTGGGTAGAGTAATCTTGGTTGCAGGACTTTGCTTTTCATTATTTGAAATATTTCTTGCCAGTCCCTTCTGGCTTGTAGTGTTTCTGTTGAGAAATCAGCTGCTAGCCCAATTAGAGCTCCTTTGTAGGTTACTAACCTTTCCTCCCTTGCTGCCTTTAAGATTCTTTCTTTGTCTTTGAATTTTGTCATTTTAATACTGATGTGTCTTGGAGTGGGCTCCTTTGGGTTCCTCTTGATTGGGACTCTCTGTGCTTCTAGCACTGTGTTACTTTTTCTCTCATCAAATTAAGGAAGTTTTCTATCATTTTTCAGACATGTTTCTTTCTGTCTCTTCTATTTTTATCTTTCTGGTATCCCTATTATATGGATATTATTATGTTTCATGTTGTCCTACAGCTCCTTTAACTCTTCTTTGTTTTTTATGAGGCTTTTTTTAATTTTGTTCTGTCTGGGAATGTTTTCAACCTTGTCCTCCAGTTTGCTGATTCAAACCTCTGCTTCATCTAACCTGCTTTTAATTTCTTGTACTGTGCTCTTCATTTCCGATATTGTGGGTTTTTTTTTTTATTTCCTCCTGTCTCTTATTGATAGTTTCTATTTCCTTTTTCATGATGGTATATTTCAGAGTAAGTTTCTCATAGCTTTCCTGGAGTTCTTGGATGTTCTCACTGAGCTCCTTGAGTGTCCTTATAATCATTATTTTGAACTTGATGTCTGATAGCTTGGTTGCCTCAGTTTCATTTAGCAGTCTTTCTGGGGATTCCTCCTGTCTTTCTTTCTGGTTGTTTCTTTGTCTCCCCATTTTAGATGATTGTTCTTTTTTTTTTTTTTTCTGCTTGTTAGATTTATCTGCTTGACTCATTGTCTTCATGGTGTGATCTTCTTTGGTAGGAGACCTGTGGGACTCAGTGGTGGAATTTCCTTGAGCACCTTCCTTGATGCTCTTGTGCTGCCCTTATGCCTTTTATGTGGTTGAATTGTGTTTTGGTTGTTGTTGGGTTGTTCTTTGGTGGATTCTTCCCTCTGGTTGGCTGAGTGAGAGTCACTCCAACCTCCACATCTTGTATACTGTTGAAATGAATGTTAAATAGCTTTGCAGGAGATAAAACAGCACCTTGCACCTGTCTCTGTTTTCTCTGATCTTCTGGGTTTAGTAAATCTGGGCCCAAGGAGCTGTGTAGTACATAGTGTCTGGTGCAGGGCATTTTTCTTCTTTCCCTTGAGGAAATGTATACATCAGCTAGAAACTCCTAGGCCTGACTTCGTGACTCTGCTGAGCCTGTAATCCCACAGGTGGGTTCGCCCATCTGTGAAAGGCTCTTGCTGACTTGGGAATATCTCAAGTATTCAACTCCTGCTTTCCAGACCCAAGCTTGCTGTTCTCTCATGGGAGGTTCAGCCCAAATTCTCCACTCTGCTCTACCCCCTGCTTGTGAGCTGTGTTTGGTTAGGTCTTCCCATTCTTTCAGTTTATTCTATCTCTGAGTTTTTTGGTTAGCAAAGCTGTTTCACCTGCTTATGCACCTGGGTACCTGCCAAGCCTCAGGTATACCTCAGCTACCCTTTTAAAAGAGTGTCTCTGTGGCCCCTACGCTGTAGCATGGGTCCCTGGGGGTCCTGTTCTCCATGTGCCTCCCTCTTCCCCCAAATCACAGTCCCTCATGGTCAGGATTGGCCACCACTTTAAAGGGCCTCCGACAATTTTAGATAAAGTTTTTCTCTGAATCTTTCCTGGATGGCATTCAGAAGATCTCCTCAGCTCTACTATAACACAAGATGATGATGGCATGCTGTCCCTGCTCTCTCCAGATGTCGTTAGCCTCCAAGCTGCCTGTTCCCACTGTGCAGTTTCTGAAGCCTGCACCTCCCAGGCCTTCTCTCTCTGCCCCGGTAGCTCGGAGGTACTGAGCTGATCTTCAGCCACCCCAATTCTGTGCAGCCAGCAGTGTTAGGCTGGGTAGCAGTGGCAATCCTCAAAGAAAGCCCAGGCTGTCCCTCCTGGGTGCCCCACATGTGGGCCAGTTTCTGCATACTTCTGCGCACTCCTCATACTCTCCTCCACACATGCTCTCACTCACAGGCACTTTCACTCACCGTCTGCTCTGAATTCTGAATTTAAATCTTGTCCATGTCTGAGAGCAGATAAATGGAGCTGCCTGCTACTCTGCCACCATCTTGGATCTTCTCCTGTTCTTAATTTTTTGAGGAACATTCATAGTGTTGTCCATAGTGGCTGTACCAGTTCATATTTCCACCAACAGTGAATGAGGATTCCCTTTTCTCCACAGCCTCTTCAACACTTGTTATTACTTGTTTTATTGATGATGGCCATTCTAGCAGGAGTGAGGTAATATCTCATTGTAGTATTGAGTACTTTTAATATTGTCCTTTTTGTCTATTAAATGTCTGACCCATGAAGGGATAGGCTATATTTCTTTCATTTACCACTGCATCCCCAGGCATAAAGCCAATGAACGTTTATTGAATAAGTGAATACTTTGTATCCAATATGCTAAAATAAAAAAGATAAATAACACAGTCCTTACCTTCAAATACTTAAAACCTAGGGCAGGATTCTCAGTAGAAAGTGGCATAAAACTACTCAATTAATGAAATGCCTGAATTAAAGGGCTTTATAAAAAAAAGACTTAAAGTTTCAAGTCCCTAAGTCAAGGATCAATAGCCAGTAGGATGTTAAAATAAAATCTTATCAAGCCCACTTTAATAATAGATAATACTAATGTTAATGAATGCTCTATCTAAACATAAATGAATACCCCTGGGGGAATTTTAAGTGACCTCTAGGAAAGTGACCTTAGTTTACATGTTTCTAATTTGGGATTTGAGGTCATTTCACCAGGGAGCACAGTTGGCCATGGTTTGTAGCATTTGAGCTTTGATCTGCCAATCCATTGCACTGAGGCCATTCTTCCCATGGGCTCCCAGCCAATGACTGAGCACAAGAAGAATACCAAGGAAGATCTGTTTCCTGGGAGAAGAGAGCTCTTCTGATGGGCAACTGTGGCTTGATGAGCACTGCACCCAGGCTTCCTTCCTTCCCTCTTTTCTCACAGAGTCAGACTTGCCTGCGGTCTGATGGCTCTCCCCACCTCCTACATCTCCTTCCCTGTTTTCCTTCACAGGCATTTCCCCAAATAAAATGCTTGCACACCTAATCCTGTCTTGATGCCTCCTTTTAAGAGAATCCAAAGTAACACTCCAGACAACCATATATGAATTCAAATGTATTAGATACTCCTAGGTATTTCATGTATATGCTAAGAGAAAAATATTTGAACTGACTGTGCCATATTTTCCTTCCATAACAGTTTCTTGATCTTGACACAATTGACATTTTGGATGAGATAATTCTTTACCACCAATTAATTTTTTTGCTGTGAAGTTGTTCTGTGCAATAAAGGATATTTAGCCCCATCCCTGACTTCTATCCATTAGATGCCAGTAGCATTTCCATTTCTTCATTATAACAATTATAACTGTCTCCAGACATTATCCAATGTCCACAGGAGGGAAGAATAACTTGCCTGTTGTTAACTGTAAATCTAGCATATGATACATGGTGTCTGTAATACTGATATGACCTTGGGCCTGGTTGGAAAAGTAAGTGCTACCTCCTACTTTGAGCTATAACCAAGCAGTGATTTGTGACTGACCTGGCAAAAGAAGCACTTTGTTTAGAGGAAGTTCATAAAGTTATTTTGGCCAGTAGGATGAGCTAAGCTCATAATAAGTACTTGCAGCAAGAAACCACCTCCCAAATGCATGATGTGTACCATGACTGGGATTGACTTAACGAGGGTGAAGAAATCATATAATTTGCTGTCTTACAGATATGTAAGTAACCCAAATATGTGTTTCTTTTTTTGGTCTCAAAAGATAACTCTAGAATAAAATTCAGCATCACAGTCATTTTAAACTATATCCGGACTGTCAAAAGTCTAAATAACTACATTTTCACTCTCCTCTAAAAATGGAAGACATTAAATAATGCAACACTATATTTTAACTGAGGATTTTCATACTAAATTCTAACTCAGAAATATATCTGCTGACATTTATGCTTTGTAAAATAATTCCTGTGTTATAATTATGTACCTTGAACAGAATTACAATGCATTTGTGCTGAACAACTGATATATTCTATGGGAAGTGTCTTGAGAATCTTTCTGTTGTTGCCAAGAGAAAGAGGTATCAACCTTTCAGAATGAGACCGTCACACTAGTTTTTGTGCATAAAGAAAATCACAACTAAGACTTTGAGACTTCAACAGATTTTTCTGCAGTGCCTACAATAGTCACGACTGTTGAAAGACTATAGATTCCTGGAGGACAGGGACTGCATCTTCTCCCAGTTCCTTCAAGAGTGTTTGCATATATTAGGTACTCAATAAATTATTTGACGAAACTAACTCAGATCAAACCCTCTGAGTATACTGCTATAAAATATAGATCAGGATATAAGTCTCTTAATTCCCAACCTATCTTGTGTTATAATGTAAGGAAAGAAGAGTTATGGTTAAGAGACTATGCCACTCTGTATCCAAGGACCCAAATCTGTTTTCAGTCTCCCTGTTTCCCCCATTGGTTATGTGTTAGGTGACCTTGTAAGTTCCTTAATTTTTCTAAATTTCAATTTCCTCACTGGTAAATTGAGACTAATTATAATGCCATATTATTTTGATGTCTAAATGAGGAAATCTGGAGATGCTCCATGGTCAGGTAGACCAGTTGAACTTGATAATGATCAAATCAAGACCTTGATTAAAAACTGTTAATGTTATACCACACAGGAGATAGCCAACATACTCAAAATATCCAAATCAATAAAGTTATTGGTGAAAATTAAAAATGTGTCTTTTGTTTTGTGGAAAAAAACAAAATGAATATTTTGGCCAACAATACAATACATTTCAAAATCTAAAAAACAAATTTTTCTACATAGTTATAGGTTATTTAAAAATAATTACAGTAGCAATAAGAAGCCACTGTTTTAGAAGGAAATCAATTTGTATCTTTAAAAAAAAAAAAAAACATTTAAAAAGCAACCCATAATAATTATATGCTTAATGTTAAGAAGTTTGGTAAAAGTGGGTCAGCCTTATTAAATATAGATGTTTAATCCATTTTGGTTTTGATTTTACATAGCATTGAATTTATAGATTAATTTGAGGAGAATTGATATAGAGATAATACTGAGTCTTGCCATCTAAAAACATGATTTCTCATTTACTTAGGATTTTCTTGTGTCTTTAAGTAGTTTTTAAATTATTTTCTCCTTAAAGTTCTTGAGTATTGTGTAGTTTTTATGGATTTGTGAGTGGGAAATTATTATTACTGTTACTACATTTGTATCCTGCAAACTTGCTGAACTTTCTAGTTTTTATCAAATAGCTTGAAGAATGTTTTATATTTGCAAAGTTGACGATCATATGCAAATAAAATAATTTTATTTTAATTTTTATATGAATCCTTTTTTCTTACTTATTTGACAAAAATGTCCACTCAGTATTAAATGCAAATAATGTTCAAGAGACTTATTTATATATTTTCCCCTGATTTTAAGGGAAATTCTTCTAACATTTAACCATTAACTATGATATTTGCTGTAGTTTTTATTTGCTAGGAATTCTTTTATCTAGTATGAGTGGACTTCATCATACGGGGCCTCCTTAAATAAATGTGACGATTTCTGAAGACTTATGCAAGGACCTTTCAAGCCATGAACGCAGTTTTAGTGTAATAATAGAAAAAAGGGGGGCGAGAAATGACAAAGGAAAAGAGAAAGTATAAGAGATAGAAATGGTTACATTAAGGGCCAAAAGAACACTTTGTTTCTGTTGCTTTCCTAAAAGGTCAGCCTGATCTAATTCCTCTTTATGGGGTCATTCCAGGGTAATGAGCAGAAGTTGGTAGAGTGTAGGTTATTGGAAAACAGACCTGCATTGCACTATTTTTCCATTTTTAGTATTGTGAGACCAAAATATGTCTTCAAATGTGGCAGAACACAAGAGATTTCTGGATTGGATGTTTTCCTTGCTTTGGGTATCTAAAGAAGCTTGGCCTTATTCATTTGAGATTGGTATGTAATTCTGTGTATCAAAAATTACAAAAAAAAATAATATACAATAGGTGGTTGCACAGGATTTCTTCCCTTCAAAGTTAGCCACACTCTTTCCTAACTGTGGGTCATGCCTGCATCTGCCCATTCACCACTCTTGTGTATCAGGCCCCAGACAGCTGTAGCCTGACCTACATGTTGTAACGTTAGTTCCTCTTCCTCTGTCAGCCTCAAATGAACCTTTAGAGTTGCCTGGGTGTTGCTTTATATATCACATTACCTTGGGTTGGCCAAAAAGTCTGTATGGCTTTTTCTGTAATCTAAAAGACACATTTTTCATTTTCACCAATAACATTATTGATTTGGATATTTTGACTATGTTGGCTATCTCCTGTGTTGTATAACATTGATAGTTCTCAGTTAATGTCTTGATTTGAATGCTATCAACTTCAACTGGTCTACCCAACCACGGAGCATCTCCAGCAAGAAATCTCTAGCATGCAACTTCTTCACAAATCCCTTTCAACACATTTGATTAGTGACAGCACCTTCTCCATGCACTGCACAAATCTTTTTATTTTTCATTTCAGTTGTGTTTTTACCTTTCTTGAAATAGTAAAGCATAATACGCCAAAAATGTGGTGTATTTTCTTCCATCTTCAATATTAAAATAGATACACAAAAATTCATCAAGTTTAATAAGTTCTTTTAATGCATGCTGATACAACAGCTGTTACAATACAGTCTAACAAAATTGTTTTCAATGAAGTCAAAGACAACTAAGCAGTACTACAGCCATCTTATGGAAAAAAAAAAATTTGGCCAACCCAATAATTTTCTACCAAATGGTTATAATTGCTGTTCCATACATTCTTCTCTCTTCTGGAGGCCCAATCCAGAAGAGTCTTGAGACTCGAAGCACAGAGTGTGTGTCTGACTTCCTGAAGATGGTGACCAGCAGCCTTGTCCACGGGTCAATCTGTCTTTGTTTCTTCTCCATGGTATCAACCTTAGGAATAAAATGAAGCTCCATGCTGTCTCTTGAAGAGAATGAATTCCTGAGAAACCCTTTAGATGTAGAATTAGTTCAAGAAGGAATAGACTTTCCGTGGCCCCTTAGCAAATCTTTCCACTGCCATATGTCAAGACATCAGTTTCTAGGACTAAGGAGCAAAGTGAGATTTTGATGGGCTGCTCCACTTGCTATTGAGTACCTCATTCTAAATTTATAGTATTTAGGCACAAGGTTGTTTTTCCTTAGAAAAAGAAATTTCCAATGATTTAAGTTATAAGTACTTATGATAGAATTTTAACATAAAAAAGCATAAAGATATTAAAATCAATAACTAAACACTTTATAAATATTATTTTATTCTATCTTCACAAGTCAGCTATAAGAGCCATTAATATTGGTATACTTCCCTCCAGGCTATTTTTAAAAAATAGACTTTGTTAGAAAAATTTTAGATTTACATAAAAATTGAGAAGATAGTACAAAATGTTCCCGTATAACTTCAAGTCATTCCCCCATTATTAACAACTTAAACTATTAAGGTACATTTGTTACAATTAATGAGCCAATATTAATGCATATTACTAACTAAAACCCACAGTTGTTTTAAGGTTTTGGGGGTTTTTTGCACTTTCGTAACTAATGTCCTTTTTCTCTTCCATCCACATGACCACATACTAAATAGTCATCATGTCTCTTTAGGCTTCTCTTGGCTACAATAGTTTAAGTTTCTTTGTTTTTGATGACTTTAACGGTTTTTGAGAACTACTAGTCAGTTATACATGTATTATAGGATGCCCTTGGAATTTTCTGAGATTTTTTTCATGAAAAGGCTAGGGTAAGATTTTTTTAAGTTATCATTAATTGGAATTGATTGTATGGATTCTTTTTCTGCTAGTAAAACAATCAAATAGCCTTTCTATTCAGTTTGTGTTTTCAGTGAAGTAAATTGTCAGATTTCAAATGTTATAATGTATAGATTCCTGAGATAAACTTACTTCATCATAATGCATTTTTTTTTTTAAAAACTGGGCTTGTGATTTTTGTTTCTCATACCATCCCTCTGGTTTTATTATTGTCTCGATCATGTTCCCAAGAAAGCAAACTTTGGGAGAGAGATTTATGTATAAGTTTATTGGAGAGGCTCTCAAAGCAAAGAATGAAACTTGAATGCAGCTGCAGCAGAAGCCTCATCAACAGCTGTGGGATGGTCCTTCAGTGTTGTCCCAGAATCAGTGGAGCCAGGCTCTTGGACCCTTGCATCTGCCAGTCTTAGACAAGGGCGCTAAGGCAATTCTTGGAAAGGGACTGAGCTCTGAGGGTCAGCATCCACCACTCTCAGTGGCTGTTAAATGCATGCTTTGGTCCTGAAAGGGGCACCTGGGAAGTTTGCCATAGAGTGCATATAATAGATAAAGAATATGCTTTCCTCAAAACAGAATTTCAGGAGGTTTTCCTTCTGCAGAGTGTTAAACAACTCATAGAAGCCAGAAGTTATGTGTTTTGTTGACTATGGTAAAACTCAGCTTGAAAACCATATGGGACATGTGTGGAGATGGGAAGAGAGGTGAGGGTGCATAGATGTTTGACTCCTAAACCAAGTGCTTTAACAGCTCTGTAAGTCCTGTTGCCTGCCCACATCAATGTTTCTAATTTATATTTTATTTAGATAAAGATCAGTTTTATAAGTTTTCAGGTTTATTTGCATATAATTTTTCATAATAACCCTTACAGTATTTCAAGTCACAATTCTATAGTTAATGATGTTCCCTTTCCCCTTGTTTTTTATGCCATTCTTCATTTCCCTGTCTCTCCTGATGCTTGTCTACTTGATTAATATTTCCAAAAATCTGTACTTTATTTTTGTGGATCATTTCTATTGTTTGTTTTCTATTTCATTGATGTTTGCTTTTATCCATGATGTTTGCTTCTCCTCTTTCTGCTTTCTTTGAGTTTACTCTGTTTCTTTTTCTAATCTTGAGTTCTTGGCTCATTAATTGTCTATTGTTTTTCTTTTTCAATATATACATTTAAGATTACAAAGTTCCTCTCCAACCACTGATTTAGCTGCATTGCATATATTTTGCTAAATGTAATAAAGAGTATCAGTTGTTCTACAATTTCTGTCCTATTCTTCTTCCTTTCATAAAAATGCACTCAATTTTTAGATGATCATATGACTTCTCAACTAAAAAGTATTTCTCAGCTTCTCTTACAGCTAGAGTGGTCATATTCTGGAAGCAGATAGAGATCAGGGCACTCAAGGCATTTCTTCCAGGACTTTCTGTGGACTAACTCCAATCTGTAAGCAGAAATGAGTTACAGAACCCCCAGGGTGGTCAGACATACAGACTGCTCAGTCAGCTTGGAAACATGAGAGCTTTGTCAGCCCAGGGGAGCACAGGGAAAGGCCAGCTCCCAGGATGCTACAAGGGAGGTTGGAGATTGTAGACTTCTCCCTGGAAGTCATTTGCCCAACTAAAATTTGGGGAGTCCATAACTGAAAAGAGAAGGGAAGAGTAGATATTTGACAACTATAAACAGTATCTACCATAATTGCATGTCAACATACAGGGGGTGCAAGCCATGTGATCTTGCTTTGGACAGTAGAGATGTGAGCAGAAGTGATACATGTACCTTTCAATTCATGTTTTTAAAGAGAATGAGCATGCCCTCTCCTTCCCTTTTCTCCTTTCCTATTGGCTGGGAGTCAGCAAGATGCCTAGAACTGGCAGTTATGTTGGAACCTGAGATGAAAAGGGCATGTTGAAGTTAGTTGAACTACGAGCCAAAAGTCTCTGAGAAAAACAGGACCTAGTTAAAGTCCCCCTGGAGAACTTCCCTAGACTGTCCCAGCTTACAAAATTAGTGTCAAACATAAGCAGGGTGAGCCTCAGCAGCTGGTCATCATGGGGTCCCCACAGAAATGCAGGGAAAGAATTCTAGTGGTAATAGACAAAGAAAACTGCAACCTTACTCGTAGTGTTGTATTTTATTTTTTAACAGTTACTTACATATTGCTTACAAAATAAACATTGATTTTTAAAACTGAAAAGAAATTAAAAAAGAAAGATTTGAAAAGATCTTCCCAAGTCATTACTGACATGCATTGATCACATAAGAGACAGGTGTAGCTTCCTGGATTGTGGCATGGCGTTACAGGGTGAGGTTGTAGGGCACCCACAATGTAGGAGAGTGTTAAGAGCTTTGCTACACCCAAATAGATTCTTCCCCACCTCTTTCTAGCTTTCAACCTGCTTTCTCTAAGGATACAGCTATTCTGAGATTCTAATGATTCAGAACTAGTATATGAAGTGTTTATCGTGCCTGGTGTGTAGTGAGTACTCAATTAGTGACAGCTATTCTTATTTCCAGAACTTGTAGCACTAGTCTAGCTCTGGAGCCTTCCTAATATTGCCTCAAGTCCCTTAGCTTCTTTTCTCTTATTCCCTCTCCCAACATAGAAAGACTTGCCACTAAATTCTGACTCTATCACAAGGTTTCTTAAGTGTAAGGATTCAGCTTCTAAAAAAAATCAGTGCCCTGTTCTATGGAAGCTTAAGAATCAAATTTCTATAAAACAGGTTTACATAGAATGGCAGGTACTTGTGCCATGAGCATGACTATTAATATTATTGTTTCTATATGAACTGCACTGAACAATAAGGTATTCAGAAGATAGCCTGATGTCATAGAGGGAAAAGGGCCTCCTTTATTTGTTAAATCTTGACTTCAAGTATCCTTTGCAACTCTTGGCTCACTATTAGATCAGAGTAGTTATTATTACTGAAACATAAGGTTAACATTTCCATCATCACTGGGATAAAAATTTGCATACATCTGCATAATTATTGTACACAGCTGCTTGTACATTTCATCTTTTATCTTGGTTTGCACAATTCATCTGGAATTTCATAAAACTAGGCTATTCATTATAACAGTCTTGAAAGAACTTCAGGGGGAATGTTGAGTTCAACTTTTTAGCAGCATCCTTCACTTAAATAAAAAGCTCAGAGCCTCTTGAAGACATGAACAGTTTTGACTGAAAAGTTTAATATCAACCACATGGGCTCAATGATAGCAGAACGAATTTTTTATTGCATTATAAATCTGCTGGAAACAACAACAGAAAAGTTTATATATCTCTTCCTTACTTCTTGTTGGTATTTTGAAATTACCCTCTTTTCCTTCCTTATTTCTCAAGCAAAGCCATAGTATTCAACATTGTCACAAATTCTGTCAATAATATTCCTTCCATAGGCTGTTGAAACGTGTAGGTCAGATGAGAGGAAATCACATAAAAACTGAAGTCATTTTTAAAAATCAAGATTGACTAAAAAGACTAAATAACTTCCATTTTATCACAGAATCAAAAGAAATTGGTCAACAGCCATTATGTGAGATGAAGGAAAGGCCTCATAATAGAACAGCTTGAAAGGAAGGATCTCTGAATATTAGCCCTGACTTTGTCTATAGCATCATCCCTCAGCTCCTTTGCCTGTAGGTCAGCTCCAATGTAGGCAGGCTTTTCACATTCTGTGGAATGATGGTTATCTGCTTTCTAGTTTATCAATTCAGCAATCCCAGTGCAAAGAAAGCACCACTTTCCCCATTGTTCCTTAAAAGTGAGATGACCTTTGGCTAATCCCTTTGGGTCTCAGGCCCAACCTTAAACCAATGGAAAATGCAAGTTGGCCAGGTCTAGGCTACTTAGGTCACATACCGCATGGACTACAATTTAAAATCAGGGTACCAGAAAAGTGGGGAGTTCATGACAAATGGAAGGCAGACAAAAACAATATACTTCCATTGCAACCTCTTTTGGATTTCAGAGTACTCAATAAGTCACAGAATTCAGTTGATGACATAAAGCTTTTTACTCTAAGATGTTCCACAGAGGAGAGGCTGATTGAAATGCAAAGTCATTCTCCTCCTCTATCTTTATTAATAGAACCCCCTACTTTTTGATAGGTGCATAGCAGTCAGCAAAAGACTCTTACTTCTTATGCTTCCCTATAGCAAAGTGTGGCTATATGACTGACTTGATAGTCTGAATTATGACCTCCTAAAATTTGATAGTGTGAATTAGACCTCCCAGGTCTAATTCCCTGGAGCCAGTGAATTTCCCTTAGGTGGTAACAGGTGTGGCAGACCCTTCTACGTGGCATGGGCCTAGCTCCCACTCGAAGATGCACAGGACCCACGCCCACAGATAGGTTCTCTCGTGGGTAATCAGATTTGCAATATACCTAAGATGTTTTGTGGTTTGCTCTTAGCTACAAACTCCCTTACCCTGCAAATGCTTACTGTAACTTCCTAAAATCCATGCTGAGCATTGCAGGGGCCAGTGTGACTGGCTCAACCATTTCTGCCTATTTATTTGCTAATGTCCTTCTTCTGTGATGTAATGAGAGGCATTGGCTCCTTTGTTGTAACCGGGGCATAGTGAGGGAGGACCATCTTGTAACGTGAGGAGAAATAAAAAAAAAAGGCCTGTCATGGCGGAGGCCATGGCTTTTGCTACTCTTGAGAGAAAAGCCATGCTGTCATCCTTATTCCCCCACTAGACTCGGTAGTCTGTGTGTGTGTGTTAATTCATCCATAATGACGTGGACACTGCTGTCCAGTGTCCACTTCAAACAGGCCCTTTACAGATGAGAGTGAGTGAAGGTTCTTGAGATGAGACATTATCCTGGATTATCTAGGAGGTTCCTAAAGGCAATCACAAGTGTCCTTACAGAAGAGAGGCAGAGAGAGACTAAATACAGAAGAGGAGAAGGCAGTGACCATGCAAGCAGAGATTGGAGAGAAATAGCCACAGCATGTAGACACCTCAGTTTTAGCTCAGTGGAACTGAGAGAGAAATGTTAAGAGTATAAAATTCTGTGTTTTAAGCCACTAAATTTGTAGTGATCTGGTATAGCAGCCATAGGTAAATAATATAACAGTTCTGACAAATAAAATATGAGCAGAAAGGGAGGTATCCAACGTCCAGATCATGCCCTCCAATGGAAAGATGTTACCCTCCTGACCTCCTTCTCCTTTGTGCAGTTGGCTGGAATGCTGACATGCTGGTGAGCCATTGTGTGTAGCACCTATAAGGTGCATCATGGTAACATGCTAGGACTGTAGAACAACAAGAAAGAAGAAACCTGGGTCCCCGATATCCAGCTTGAAATCCCAATTTGAGAGACAAAATTCTCCGTGGTTTAAGCCATTGTACTGTGGGCTCTCTTATTATAGCTAATCTGTATCCTGACAAAATTACCATTTTTGTCTGACATGAGACTACACTTCAAAGATTTCTTACAGGGAGTGTAATTAACCAAAACTCAAAGGCTGCAATCTGAACTCCACCACCACGTTTGCACCCAACCCCGCTTCCCTCAAGCTGTTCCCACAATCTAGGCGTGGTGGGGATACTAAAGCAGTCTCATTCCTGGGAAGAAATGGGGACAAAAGGGACTCCTCTAACAGCCAACCTTGGCTCAAAAACTCCTCAGTGACTTTGCCAAACCTCCTTAGACAGCATGGCAACCTAAGATGCTTCTACCCAACCTTCTTTTCTCTTCCTTCACATGAGGCAGACTTTGTCTAAATAGCAAACATATGGATGGTTGAAGGGAAGTAGGTAAGGATTCTGGGTGACTAAATTCTTCATTAATCTTTGGCCTGGTTTAACCTAGACTAGACATAGTCTATTACCTCTGAATTTCCACATGTTTGCATGTTTTGTCCGTGTAGGTGCTCATCGCTTAACATAGATAAGCTAAATGTCCACACAATGTGAAGTCTTGCCTTAACTTCACAAATTAAAAGTCACTCTTCTATCTCACTTCAGTCCATCATTTGCCCCTAGTCACAACTTCTTTCTGCTTCATGTTTATTTCTTACATTATCATACTTTTTATTCATTTTAGTGGTCCTATAGCTATTTCTTGCATGTCTGTCTTAATCACACATTTACTGAATTGAAATAGTTAGGAAGTGGGGTGCATTAATATTGCTGAAGAATAACAATTTTTTCTATAGATTCTGGCACAGGAGTTAGGAATGTCCTCCCAGGAATGGTTGTTAGAATGAGAAAATATGCCATTGAGAGGATCTCAGGGTATGAAATGTCACTCTTGACAAAGGCTTTGGACACCAAACAGAAAATTGAGAATGAATAGTTTTAATCTTTCCACATATGGTATATTTATAACCATGTTGACTGAGGGAAGCCTCTTAGAAGCTTGTTTGCTTGAGTGAGTGTGTGTGTGTGTGTGTGTGTGTGTGGTGTTCTAGGGGGGTGAACACCACTGCTTTTCTGTCTACTTTCCTGAGAAACAAAGCAGAATTTTCTAGTTACTTCTGAAAATAGGATACACACACATATATGCACACAAATACACATGTATATGTGTATTATATATTTTTTTAAATTATTACAGTGGAGAACTGTTACTGACACAGTTCCCAACTAAATATTTGTTTAGATCTTAAAGGTTCTTCTTTCTTTCTTTCTTTCTTTCTTTTCCTTCCTTTCTTCCATCTTTCTTGCCTTCCTTCTCCCTTTCTCTCTTTCTTTCAGTATCAAAGGCAAACAAAGTATCTGTTCATGGTAATAAGAAAATGTTATTAGAAAAAAAGTGAATTCTTAAGATTGTGGTATATTAGTCATATTAAACTAGGAAATAGAAAACATAGATTCAAGCTTCTAGTTAGTTCTGAGTCTACCAAAAAGTAATAATGAAACTTGGGTTTGGCATCTAAACGCTCTGATTCTTGTCAACCTTATCTATACAAATAAATGAGTTGAGCTGTCTCAGAGGTTAAAAACTGATGGTTTAGGTATCAAGTACAATTTAAAGATGGGTTTTCTTTGGCCAGTTAGTATTTTTTAACTAAATTAGTTGCCTAAATATAAATCAAGACACTTTGTCAGAAAAAATATACAATTTATAGCTCCTTTTGAAAAATGAAAAGGTATAACCAACCTCATCTTGTATTTCCATAGGGCAACCATTGGGTAAAGCTAATGTTCCCCCAGAATACCTGGCCACTCCACTCATGTATGACCAACTACACCCGACAGACATTTGCACAGACAAATGCACGACTTGACTCTCCATGACCAAAAGGGCTCATCTAATTGTAAAAGTCCATGAGCCTGGAATGTAATTGAGAGCCTAGAAACCAAACCATATAATTACAATCAATTGATTTTTCAGTAATTCTGTCAAGATAACTCAATGGGAAAATAATGGCTTTTTTCAACAAATGATGCTGAGACAGCTTGATAGCCACATGCAACACAATCAAGTAGGACCCCTTCCTTACACTGTACACAAAATTAATTAAAAATGGATTAATTCAAAATTAACTTGAAATATACAAGATAAAACAATTAGAATAACTTCAAATTTATGAATATGCTAAAAACACAGAATTATACTCTTTAAAAGGTTTACGTCATAGTGTATGAATTGTATCTCAATTTTAAAAGTACATGAGCCTTCTGTAAGAATCTATATCTTCATCTCTATTATCCCTGTTAACATTATCAATATCATCAAATTACTTTTCACAGTCATAAGTGAACCAGCATGAGCTACTCACTTCACTTTAGCATAAAGCATAGTAAATTGTAGCTAATGTTGGAATAAACTTCATTTATAAAAAACAAGATTTGAGCCTCCTCTTTCAAAAAAGGAAAGTTTGGGGAAATTTTTTAAGCGACATATTTTACTCCTCTTCTGAAGGTGAAAATGTTTTGTATTTCATTTTCTCAGATAAATATCTTAACTCTGCAGGATCACATGAAATGTCTCTCCTCTTGTTTGCAGGCTGTTTCTGGGCAGGGAGGACAAATCCTAATCAATGCTAAATTGATTCATTTAAGTTTTCATATCGTTTTGTATAATTACCCTTAAGATTACGAGCTCATGGTCTCTTTTGAATCTCATGTCAAGCTGGAGCATCTGAAAAATTAGCAGCACCTACAGAGGCTCATTTCAAGCCACTTCTCACCTCCAACCCCCCACTACAGTACTAAAACATTCAGGGAAATAGCCAGTCACCTTATACTATGACTAAAAAGAATTAACCTACTAATTGAAGGAGTGGTATATAAGCAAGTGAATTATACTATCTCCTTAGGATTTCTCACTTATACTTTGGCACAGCTGAAGAATAAACCTGCATCACAAAACACACACACAATTTCCTCAGCTTTAACATAGTTGGAGTTCCAAAAGTATTTTCTCCGTGTTGACCAAGCACAAAATGTAGTAAAGTATTTAGCATTATCCAACCAATTTGGACAAAATTTAGAAATTGCCAGTGAAAACTTGCTTGCCCTTAGAAAGGGGCTCATGTGGAAGTGAGTATGAATGTAAGCATGTGAGTATATATAATGAAAAGTGGCAAAAATATGTTATGTCTCAGTTGTCTACTGTTTTGATTTGGTTGGAGTAGGAGTAGTTCCTCTTCTGTGGCAGAAAATTTCCCTTTGTTTAGAACCACACCTTTATGTGTCTCTACCAACCCCCAGTCTACATAAAAGCAACTCACAAAGAGAATAAAATTGATTTATATAATGAAATAAAAACAACTTCTTAAAAAGTGATCTTCCCCATGGTGTCAGGCATGGGGATGCCTTCAGGGCTATGCCTTACCCTCTTTGTTCTGCTCTGTGTCTAGCCTGCTCTCTGTGGACACATTGCACCGGCTCTTTAGTCCACTGGCTTCCAATTGGGTTCTAGCAATAGGAGGTAATTGCCAAAGATTGGAGGGTGGGAGCAGGGCGAGGTCAAGCTGTTTACTCCACAGGCTGTCTTTACGCTGAGCTTCTGGCTGGTAGGAAGCTTGGCAACTCTATCCCTTAGGGTTTCAGAGACTGCTTCTCTGCCCTTGTCCTTTGACCCAAGAGTGCAATAGCTCCGTTCTATTTCCAGCCACAGAGTGCTTCAATGTACAGCTAGTTCTGCTATAAGCAATATATGTGTTCTTCAAAAACATCATGCTGTGCAAAATTGTGCAAGAAAAAACATGGGGTTTACGGGAAAATGGGTTTAGAGGGACACACAAAAACTGCACCTGTGACACTTCAAAAATATAGGAGTCTAATAAAAATGCTGTTACACTTGCTGCATGACTAAAAAATACATTAATACCATAAATATTGCATTTTACCTTGAGAAAGGACTTGGAGTTTGCTTGTGGAAGAGCTTCAGGGGGGTTGCAGCTTGTAAAATGCTGGCAGGAAACTTATTTGAAATGGCACAGAAAGTTGTCACAGAAGATTGGACAATGCGATATATAACTCTCCTGGTGAACTAAGATGGATAGTGCATGTTGGGGGAGGGAGCACACATTTTGTGTGTTCTTACACTGTTTGGTTCAACTGAGTACAGATTTCTGTGTTCACCTAACATAAGCCAATGCAAAACTAAGCTCAAATTGTTCCTGAACACATCAATGGCATTGGAACAAATTGGCATTTTCAAAACAAGTGATATAACACAACTGACTCTACACAATTCATTGCCCTACACTTTACTGCACTCTCCTCAATGACCACATCTGCATATGTTCTGTTTCACATGAAAACACCTACACAGAGAATTAGGGCAGTCTGGGGACAAGAGCTCTGGAAATATGGTGGGAGGTCACACTTGAGCTCCAAACAGCCTTTAAGAAGTTTCTATTGGAAGCAGTTGCCAAGGAACTTTGAAGGGTAGTGATGTGTCTCAAAATTCTAGTTGTTTCACATGCTATACTATCTAGCAATGTCGCCACAGCATGCCCCACCTCGCAGCCCATTATGTGCAACATCTCTGTGTTAGGAGGGTTTTGGGGGTGAGTAGGGAGGAGAGTGGGGTATGGGACATGAAGATGAGCAGAAAGGACAGGGGTCACAATGTTACAGAGCAACAGAAGGTCCGTTATTGTTCACCGCCTTATGGAAAGATGTCTCTCAAAGCCAGAGATTTGTGAAAAGGAAAGGAAATGTTTATTTAAAGCTATACAGAGTTAAATTAGCTACCTAACATCTCCATTAAAAAATATCAAAGTCCTTTAGGATACCCACAGATGCCCACAGTGCTTACTATCTCCCTCTGCCCTAACTCAGGAAGAGAAGCACACGTCAAGAATCCAGGCTCTTGACACCATTCAGCTGCATCGTCGTCCAGGCAGGATCTCTAATTAATCCAAAGCCATGTGGCACCTTCTCATGGCCTACTGGCAAGAGCCCTTTTCCCCTTCTTTCAGGCAGTATCTCTTGCTCCCAGGCCATGCAGCCAAAGGGAGCACTCCAAGGCCGAGTGGTCCTTCTTCTACCAAAGCTGTGGGGAAGGGGCCCCCACTCTGGCAAAGCCTTGTGGCTCTCCCTTTTCACCAAAGCTGTGAGAGGGTCTGTACTCTGGCAAAGCCAAGGTGATTTCTCTGCTAAAGCCACATGGTGATTTTCCCTCATAGAGCTGTGGGTCCTGCACTCTGGTGAAACCGCATGGATCTCTCTAATGGCTGCCACACCTGGGTTTAAATCCCCGCGCCAATCCTCCTCTGCAGCCCCATTTCCGACTCCTCCTACAATCGGTTACACCTGCCAGCATTCCTGTATATTTCCAAGGTTATTGGGATGCCATCATGAGTCTGGGCAGGTGTCCCCATTTTCTGGAGCCAATCTTCTCCAAGCTCCCACTCAGGCACTGTAACCTGGGGCTCCTCCCCCAGTCACGTCCTGGGGGAAGTCCTTTCCACCCCACTGGCTCAGAACGTGACCACAGCTGTTTAACATATCTATGAAACCAGTTAAAGGTTATAGATATGTTAAATGACCATTCTGGAGGTTATCTGCAAAACCGTTGCTATGCAAAACAACTCAATGGCCCTGCTCCATTTGTCCCTTCCCCCAACTCACACCTGAGGGGGAAGGGGTGAGGACATCTTATATGTCTTTCTAATATTTCCTGGACACCCTGAGTTCTGAGCCCCATTCCAAGTCCCTTTTGGGGGCCCCCCTCTTGGCTGCACCCTGTTACAACAACAGCTAAGATAAACAATTGAGACACAACCCCTTTCCTCATAATCAACCAAAGAAAGAAAACCTCTGAAAGGCAGCAGGCAGCGCCGTTCTGCTTAGCATGCACGTAATTCTGCTAGATGCTATTCCCTTGATAGAGAATTGGACTCCACATACAGGAAACGTGAATATGGCTTTTACTTCCACATTTTCCATCAAGAAAAGCTTCTCACCAGTACTTTCTATTTCAAAGGCACTTGTTCTGCAAGTAACAAAAATCTAGAAGTAAAAATAATCATTTTTTCTCCCCTCAACAAGTCCTTTTATTTTCTTTGCCTGAGTCAGAACATAAATATAACCTGGTTTTTGCCCCCAAATATTACATTAGCCATAGAAGCACACCCACATGAAGGGATTATTAATATTCCAAAAATCCTTGGCAGAATTTGATGAAAGCTGAAATGAATTTTCACAGATGGTTGTGCTATGGTATATTGGATTTGAAAAATATTAAACAAAGCAATACCCCATTTCTGTTTTACTCCCTGAAAGCAATTATTACATGAAAAGGTAAACAGGCAGGACACAATTAACAAACAAAGACTAAAGAGTTGTCATCAACTTACAAATGTTCTGGAAAGTAAATGAGGGTCATTTGCCAATAACTTCACTGTAAAATACAGAAATAAAAAACCTACACTGCGAACATACACATACCTATATCCCACATCACAATTTGATGAGGCAAGAGATAAATGGCCCAACATCTATTGCTTTTACAGGAATATGACAACCTCCCAAAGAAGAGAAACAGAACATCTCTCCCTTCACATAAAAAGCAAATTATAGATGGAAAAAAATATTCACTACTCGCAGAGCAAGATTCAATTAAAAAAATATGTCTGGCTCAGACAGGGCAAATTCCAGGCACAGAGTATTTTCGTAGAAGTTCATCCTAAAGGGAAGATTTGAATGCTGAAAAAGCCTGTGGAACTTTTCACGGCTTGTCATGTTTTCTCTGTAATACTAAACAAGGATTTCTGCCTCCTTGGCTCATATTTTTCTCCTAACTGATTCTGCAAGATGTTGTTATGCTTTTAACAGTGTATTTCCTTTCGGAAAATCACATTGTATAATAGTTGCATGGTGGATACTGAATAATAATTAATCCTGTCAAACAGCAATATTGTAATATGCATTGCTTTACTAAGGACTGTGTGTGTGTATGTGAGAGAAAGACAGAGGGAGAGAGAGAGAGAGAGAACACGTGATAAAACAACAGGATGAAACTGTGGAAAGGAAGACAGGCAGCTAGCCACATCCCATGTTCCATGAAATGCTACAAAGACAGCACAAATGTCATTATTTAAAGAGAAGGCAACACTAACTCGGGGATACCCATTTTTATCTTCAGAAACTTTAGGCAGGAGCTATTATCTCTGTGTTGTACAAATGTTGACGCTATCAAAAAGAGCTTCTAAAAGTCACATGCTTTTTGAGCGAAAACTGCACGTATTCCCCTCTGCCTTGTCACCTTTCATCCACTTTGTACAGAGTATTGTTAAGAGTTTCTAGACATCAAGTTCTGGATCTTTTTGTAATGCTTAGAAGGGCTGTCAATGGACAGGAAAGGAGCTCCAATAGTCAGCCTTGAATTATGGAATAAATACACTCATTTGGGTGTTATGAAGCTGTTCCATTTGTCTTATTATTCATTCTTCACTTGACATTATGACCCCTGGAAAACCAAAGAAGGCATTTCTTCAGTTTTTTACCCTTGATCTCCAAGCAGCAAGGCCTTTATTCTCTGTCCCCTCTTGCCCTTTGGGGATAACTGCCTACAGTTGGGTGCCTATATTACATATGTTTCAACCTGTTCTCCAAATGCTAACTGCTTGGGATTAAAATAGTTTCTAAGAAGCATTTTCAGCCTTTCCTTGAACTCCTGCCAATCTGTGTCTCTGCACAGAAAGGAAAATCCTCATTAAAGACAAAATGAGGATTAGTCAGAAGGAGATAATAAATAGCATATTACTGCATGTAGCAGAAGCAAAGAAGGAAGAGAGAGAGAGAGAGAGAGCGCCAACAATTTGTTTATTTTAATGGTTTAACCATGAAGACCATTTGAGATCTTAGTGAAGGTAACAAGAATGTAGGCTTGTGTCAGGGAGTTAGAAACGATTGGAGAAAAGCTTTACCATGGAAATTATATCAGATCATCACTGTTGTTTCTTTAATGTATACATTATTGACCATGCTATTACAGTTGTCCCATTTTTTTCTCCCCTTTATCCTCCTCTGCCTAGGACCCCACCTCCCACCAAAATCCACCCCCACTTAATTCATGTTCATGGGCTGTACATATAAATTCTTTGGCTTCTCCATTTCCTGTACTATTCTTAACCACCCCCTATCTATTTGTCCCTACCATTATGCTTATTCTCTATACCTTTTCCCCCATTCTCCTCCTGCCCCCTCCCTACTGATAACTCTCCATGTGATCTCCATTCCTGGGATTCTGCTCCTTTTCTAATTGTTTGCTTAGTTTGTTTTTGTTTTTCTTTAGGTTCAGTTGTTGACAGTTGTGAGTCTGTTGTCATTTTCCTGTTCACAGTTTTTATCTTTTTCTTTTTCTTAGATAAGTCCCTTTAACATTTCATATAATAAGGGTTTGGTGATGATGAACTCCTTTAACTTGACCTTATCTGGGAAGCACTTTATCTGCCCTTCCATTCTAAATGATAGCTTTGCTGGATAGAGTAATCTGGGATGTAGGTCCTTGGCTTTCATGACTTCAAATACTTCTTCCTAGTACCTTCTTGCCTGCAGGTTTCTTTTGAGAAATCAGCTGATAGTCTAAGGGAACTTGTTTGTACATAACTCTCTCCTTTTATTTTGCTGCTTTTAAAATTCTCTCCTTATCTTTAATCTTGGGTAATTTAATTATGATGTGCCTTTGTGTGTGCTTCCTTGGGTCCAACTACTTTGGGACTCTCTGAGCTTCCTGGACTTCCTGGAGTCTATTTCCTTCACTAGATTAGAGAAAGTCTCCTTCATTATTTTTTTCAAATAAGTTTCAATTTCTTGCTTGTCCTCTTCTCCTTCTGGCTCCCCTATGATTAGAATGTTGGAACATTTAAAGTTGTCCCAGATGTTCCTAAGCCTCTCCTCACTTTTTTGAATTCTTGTTTCTTCATTCTGTTCTGGTTGAATATTTATTTCTTTCTTCTCCAAATCATTGATTTGAGTTCAGGTTTCCTTCCCTTCACTGTTGGTTCCCTATATATTTTTTCTTTATTTCAGTTTGCATAGCCTTCATTTCTTCCTCTATTTTGTGTCCATACTCAGTCAATTCTGTGAGCACCCTGATTATCAGTGTTTTGAACTCTGCATCTGATAGGTTGGCTATCTCCTTGTTGTTTAGTTCTTTTTCTGGAATTTTGATCTGTTGTTTCATTTGTGTCATATTCTTTGTCTCAGTGTACCTGCTACATTGTAAGGGGTGGAGCCTGATGTATTTGCCAGGATGGGGCAACCCTCTTCCCTGCATTGTGGGACTGTATGTGAGCGAGGGGTCAGAGAAGGAAAAATGCGGCTTACTCGCTAGGTCTTCACCACCCTTTCAGTCACTAACCCTGCTATTCACCAGCAAATGGGGCCCTTCTGGTGCTGACTTCTGGGTGAGTGTGTTGGTGTACATTCTAGGACCCTGTGGGTCTCTCCAACAAACTCTCCTGTGAGGCTGGGAGTTTATCCTACTGCCACTCCCCACAGATTTTTATAGCCAGAGGTTTTGAGGCTTTAGTTTACTGGACTGGAAGCCTGGGTTGTGCGGTCTGTCTCACTCCCCAGTTGTTCCTCCTCGCTTAGCCACACATGAATGTGGGACCCCTAGGTCCATTGCCTTGCCCCTTGTCTTCTGCACCCTGGCTGCCTGTCTGTGCCACTCCTACCAGTCTGGATGAATGTATCTTCTTTAACTTCTTAGTTGTTGAACTTCCATACAGTTTAATTAATTAAAGTAAGAAATGATGTAATAAATCATGATGAGGATGATAACAATGCTAGGAGTTGGACTGCATCTGCAAGATCCACTTCTCTTAATGTTATGCTAATGAAAGGGAGGGTCAAACTCTATCCAGACCTTTCTCCTAGTTTCTGTGGGTTGGGGTAGAGAGTGGCTTGGCTACCACTTGTGAAAGGAGAGTCATAATAGTAAAATAATAACAAAAACCAACACCACAACTAATTTCAATTAGAAAAAAATCCTATGAAACTGATGTACACATTTTTATTCCCATGTTACAAATTAGAAAATCAAGGCACAAAGAGAGAGGTTAAGCAACTTTCCAAAGTTTACGCAGTTGATAGGTTGTAGTGTAAAGATTTCAACCAAAGTAGTATAGCTCAAAGAATAGCCCCACTCAACCCTACATTCTTTTGCATGTATGAATGAACTGGGAAAGTAGTAGCCTTTATACCATGTACCACCTCAGAAGTAGAGATTTATCCAACCACCCATGTGTTCAACAAATACATACTGAGCACCCACTATGTTAATACCAGATGTTAATACTGGAAACTAAGGGTAGAAGGGTATTGATAAACAAGCAGATAAAATCCCTGCTCTTTTGGAATTTGTAATCTGGTTGGAAGGTTGGTGGGAAAATTCAGCCTGCCTACAAAGCTTTGGAGGGAAGTATAGTGAAATAGTGTGGAAGATTAACACACTCAGAATTGACAAGAGAGCTTATTAAAACAGATTGCTGGACCTCAAACCCACAGTTTGTAGAGATGTGTTTAGACCCCATAATTTGCATTTCTTTTTTTTTCTTTTTTTCTTTTAATTGTTGTTCTTGTACAGTTTTCTGTCTTCTACTCCCATCCCAGCCCACATAATTTGCATTTCTGATAAGTTCCCAGATGAGGCTGATACTATTGGAGCAGGAGCTGTACTTTAAGACCATTGTTTTAAAGAGTCATTTGGTTGGGTGAGAAATGTTTATGTTGTATTTTACATAGAGGTAATCCTGTGCTTAGAAAAAAGGGTCACTGACCTACATAGATATAATCTGGCCCCTACCAGTATCTCTCATTCTGTCTTAAAACATCAATATGCTCCCTAGCATAGGTAAGACATCCAGCCACCAACAGCCATTCACACATGGGGTCCAACAGAATGATAGATAAATTAGGTAAGTTTTGATACCATAGATTTGACAGGAAAGTAAAATTTGAGACCAGAGTGTGATGTCTTGAGTACATTTTTGAGGCATGAGAAAGTGACACTCTAAAAAGTTGGGGTGTTAATGACAAGAAGAGAATCACTGCAGGGGGATTTTCTACCTACCAATTCAAGAATCAGTTTCATTCTTACAGATAATGATATACTATCATTTAATTGACATGATGACTAAAATTGACTCTAATTTCTTGGGTCTGGTTTCAATGTAGTTGAAAAAAAATGCCTAAGTTATTCTTGTCTATAAAAGTGGAATTTTCCAGGTTCATGGCTTTCATATCTATTGAAAAGATTCATGTCAAAAGTAAAAGGAAATATTTGGAAAGCATCAATTTCTTTGATAAACATATGTGGATATAAAAAGCAGCATTATTCATGATCAGAACAATTATATATATGTACGTACATACATATATATGAATACTTTTCAAAAAAGAGTTGATAGAACAGGAGGGTTTCCAATGCAGAGAGAAGTAACACATGTTCGCATTTGGCTGACTTTCCTTCCAGATCAAGCAGAATGAACTTCTACCACCAGGGATGTCATTTTGTTATACTCTGCAAACAGTCAGTGCTAAGGTCGTGAAAGAGCGTATCTGGTTGGATAAATAAACATACAACCTTAAGGACAAATGCAAGTGATTTGGAAAGTCATTTAAGAGTTTGTTGTTCTATAATATCAGCTATCTGGTTACCCATTCTTTGTCTTGGCTCAAGTAATTAAAATCTAGCTAGTTTTGTTAGTAACCAAATTCCTAAACTGACACCTTATAGGCCAAATCTAACCAATAGATGTGATTGTTTAACTTGAATATTATGGTCCTTGTTGCTGTGCCTTTAAATATTGAACTAGAAATTCTCAAATGGAGACTTGCTTTCCTTTGCAAACTTACCCACAATTCTGTAATATCTTTAGCCTGGATGGATGACACATTTAAGTTACTGGCCAATCCCCTGGAGAGATGTGAGGTTTTAATCCCTGCTATATAATATACAAAAATCTCCCTTCAACTCCACCATTACTTTCTAAGTACTTCATGTTTTTTTTCTTCACTTCACTAGTGAAAGGAAAGGTTTTTTTCTATAAGAATTTTAATTGTTTCTGGGTGAGTGATATAATACTATAATATATGAAACTTCGGGAGGAAATAAGTTTCACAGAAAGAGTTCAGAATTACCTTGCTGTATGATTCATAGTATGGTCCAGATTGTTGATCTGTTTTCAATAGGCTTGGATATTTTGAGCTGATTAAATGAAATAGCAACACTGGGAAATGTCTTGATTTTAGAAAAATGGGCATATCACCACCAGACTTGTATTAGCCCAGATAATACATTAAGTTTTAGGAGGTTCACAGAGTGGGCTTAAATAAATTTTTTTGAGAAGGGGGAACAAATATGAAATACCTCCAGGCATGTTCATTTCTATTCTGCAGTGAATAAGATATACACTACAGTAAGAACAGAATTAGTGATTCAAAAACAGCTGGAGATATTGAAACAGAAATTAATCCTACTTTTCTAACCCTTAAAATTGTTTTTGTTTTTTTTTTAAAAGGAAGGTAGGGTGGAAAGTTGGCACCCAAAGGGAAATGGAATTGTGACATTGAGAATTTGTTGCCATCCCTGGCTGGGTGGCTCAGTTCGTTGGAGCTTTGCCACATAAACCAAAAGATTGTGGATTCAATTCCTGGTCAGGGCACACACCTGGGTTTGCAGGTTCAGTCCCTGGTCATGCATGCAGAAGAGGCAATGGATCAACATTTCTCAATCCCGTTCCCTCTTTCTAAAATCAATAAGCATGTCCTCCAGTGATGATTTTTTTTTTTAAAGGAATCTATGACCAATCACTTGTAGTTCATTCACAAACAAGCATAGCAAAGCCCGTAAGTGGCAAATCTCACTAAACCAGGGTGACAGACATTTGGAACCACCCTGAAATCTGAAATATGGACACTTTATAAGGAGATGGATCAGTACTGCTTTCAGGGCAAAGACTAACAGCAAGTGACTTTCCAAGGACACCAAGGTCTCGCTGGAGGCACTCATGGGTAAAACCATTGGTAGTGGGCACTTTCATTATAGACCAGGGGCTACTGCTCAGGTTGTATCAGTCACTGTACAACAGTTTGATGTTGCAAAGCTAAACACATCTCCAGCTATCTTATCTATGCTGTTTATGTGACCATTTTCTTCAAATATGATAAGAAAGTTTATTTTAGCCAAACTTCTTTCCAAAGTGACAAATTTCACCGTATTGGTTGTCCAACATATTAAAGCAGTCCCATGATCTTAAAAAGTTTTTACTGTTATAATTGGGAAGTGGCTGAAAATTAAAACAGGTATGTATGTATGTATATTTTTTGTGTGTGTGTGTTTGAAATCTAGTCTTGCCATCTTTTATATTGCGATAACGTTTTTGATTGAATAGACTGAATTCCAGGAGGCAAATTTGGCGTCCAGCTGTTCATTCTGTGGGTTTTCTCCTTGAGTGTACTGAGCAGCTACGGGCACCGTGACCAGGGTCTCTCTTCACTAATGAACATGCTGGTGACTTTTGAGCTAACAGAGAATTCATCCGGAGGCTTAGTTTGACTGGTGTATACATCCCTAAACCTATTTCAGACAGGAGAACTGTATTCATGTCAAACCTATGTCAGTATAAGCTCTTAAACCTAAAAAATGGTCTTAATAGAACTTCCAAGTCCCAAGTGCTTGTTTAATTCCACACCTAGAGCTTATGAAAGAAAAGACTAATTCAGGATGGTTGCAAATGCCTTTGTTCATTTAGCTGGGGTCAGTGTACAGATGACTTGCTCAGACATCCTGGTGAAGACTGTCTGGAACCCTCTAAGGAGGAAAGAAAAGAATTTGCCTCAAGTATCTTCTCACTACCAGGCCCTGAATGATAAGCTTTATGTTTATAGTATATAAAATATCAGCATCTCAGTGAGCCTTTGCTGGCCACCTTATTTGAAATTACAACCCCTCCTCCTTAATTTTTTTTGTTAGAATTTATCATTTTGCACTATAAAATTTACATATTTTGTTTATTTTCTGTCTTCTCCTTCTAGAAGCTGCATGAGGGAGGAATTTTGCCTTTTTCTCACTGGTCTATCTCTGGTGCTTAGAACTATCTGTCAGTCAATAGATACTCAACAAATCAGGGTTGAAGAAGTGAAAGAATGATTGAAAATAAGTATCTACAGATATAATCTCATTATCTTGTGTGCCAAAGACTCTGCTTCTCTAGAACCCTACCTGAGCTGTTTACAAGCTAAGTAGCCTTAGCCAAAGGACAATCTCATTGAGTCTCGGCTTTTTCATCCCTTAAATGCAAACCCTGATAGTTCCTTCCCCATAAGGATGTTGTGATGACAGAAAAAAAAAAAAAAGGTTCAAGCCAAGACACCTTTTGGCATGGTCTTTGTTACACGGTAGTTGTTCCAAAATTGTTGGCTGTTAAAACTGCTGTTTTCTTTGTTCCTAAACTAGAAACTAAGGCAGAATAATAATTCAGTGAATATGCAGAGTTCCACACCTACTTATTTTTCTCCCATCTTTTCTAAGAGCTCTAATATAGGGCTAAGAAGAAATTGATTGGTGAAGAAGCTGCCTTACGCTTGCTCATGTGTTGCACATTCCAGCCTTCTGGGTGGAGGAGCGAGAGGGCCTCCTAGCCATAACCCAGCGAGGGACAGTGTGCAGCAGCTGGCCTGTCTGCCTCACAATTGTGTGCTTTGTAACACAGTAGGGCATTTGTGTCTCAGGCTGTCCATTTTATTACCATCCTGAAATCTTAAATACACTTTAAAAGCAGTTATTTTGCTTCTACATTTGGGAAGGATTGTGTAAATAACTGAGGTGAAGCTCATATTTCAAGGCATGTCAGCTATTAAGGTGGATGATGCCCAGATAACAATAGAAATGAATGCAGGTTTGATATTGTAAAACATAACCTTGGGTAGACCCAGGCTCACACAGGGCTCTCTCCTGCTTCAGAATCCAGAGGAAATGGAGCCACAACATGCAACACACAGGGACACAGAGTTTCAGAAGAAAGGAAGGTTAAGTAATATCTCATATTCAGGGTCCCCGGAAATAAAGACAATGTCTTAATTGTGTTGCACTGGGGTTTGTGGGCAGAAATTCTCCAAATAATGCCACCTTCCTACTTCTTGTTTTCTGTGTTTAATTGCTTGACTAGAATTAACAGTAGAGATTGGTTTTTAAAAGTATTTATTTGATGTCTAAGTGCTGCTTATTTGGTCCTTTTGACAAGCCATTGAATTAGGAAGTGCTTAATCATGTACCCATTTCACAGATTGGGGTAAGAGGTTAAGTCACTTATCTGTTGTCATAAAACTAGTAAGTAGGACAGTCAGAATTGATACCTGCATCTGTCCGAATTTAGTTCCTGCACTATTCAACCCCCTGCTCTACACCACAACACCACCAATATATTAGGTCACCTGCAATACTTTCATAGCTCCTTGTACTTTTTCTTTGTAGCATTGATCTTAATTTGTAAATAAATATACTATAAGTATGTGATTACTTGCCCAACATCTGACTCAGTACTAAACAGCATATCTGTGTTTGTAGCACAGAGCACAGACCTAATTCATAACAGAAGCTCAGAAAATACCTGTTGAATATGTTGATAAATACAACATGAACATAAATTGAAATGTCAAGATAAGATTGAAATTCACTTAGTTTTTTAAAATGAATAAAAAATACTCAGAACTCATTTATGAAGTGATTTTCACCCTTTTAAGGATAAAAATCAATGTGTAAGAGTTTCAAATAACCCTTCTCATAGTTATTCCACAATAACACAGGAAATTCAAATAATTGTGCAATTTATCTCTTTATTGTTTGACTTTTCCACTAGACAGATGCCAGTACAGGGTGGGACAAAAGTAGGTTTACATTTGTGAGTACACAAAACACAGAATTTATTATCGTATTATTATTTATTAATTGTATCATTTACCATACAAACAACCGTAAACCTACTTTGGCCCCACCCTGTATGTATCCATCTTGTGCCCATTTCCCTCTTTGACTTCTAGTCCTTAGTAGGCACTCAACTAATATTTGTGGATCAAATCAATAAAAAATACTGCTCATCACCTGTTGCTGATATTTTCATGAAAGTAAAAATGCGGACACCTTTAGAGCCATATAACTTTTTTTCGCAGTTTGTGAATTTATAACATTCAAGATACAACACAGCAATGTCAACCCGATTCAGAGATGAAACTTGGTGGTCATGAACCCACGGTAAAGAGAAACAGCTTGGCTGATTTAGTTTGGTTTTCCCAAACAAAGTCGGGAGCTAAACCACAGCTTCTGACCATGTATTTAAACATTTGGAAAACCTGCTGAAATTGCTTACATGTAAACAGCAAAAGATTAATACTGTGTTTTTCAAACTGACTTTAATGAATTCTTTAACTTTTTGCACTGCACAGAAAGTTGAAATGATTGTTCTCAGAAATAAATAAGAGGAAAGTAATATAAAGTTAGCTTTCTCTCAGCAAACAAAATAAAACAAAAAGAACAACAAAACAAAAACCCCAAGCAGACTAAACAAACAAGAAGCAAAAGAACAAAGGACATGGAAAGAATGGAATGGTGAAGAAGTAAGAATGGGGGAATGTGCTGGGAAGTAGGAAGAAAAGAATTCCAGTGAAATGAACAAGAAACACTGAATGAAATATACTGAGAGAGTCAGGGAATGGTCAGCGACTGGGTACAGAAGAAGGGGATGCAAGATTCTGGCTAGTGAGCAAAATGCTACAATAATCCAACTTTAATTATACATGAGTCTTATTTTTGCTGTTTGTTTAATTTTATCCCCTCTGCAAATACAGAGACAGCTGTTTCCCTCTTGACACAGTTATCTTTGTCTAGAGAGAAGCTTTGGAAATGTCCCTTTGAAAGATTTGTAAAACTTACAAGAAAGCTGAACACATTAAGTGACAGATCTTTTGGATTTTAGACAAAGAAAGCATTTCACTCAGGGCTTGAATCTAAAAGTCTTGAACCTAAAAGCCAAAGGATCAGGGATGATGGAACAAAATACTTTGAGATTCAAATAGGATGAATCACAATACTTTCTTGTTATTGGAATTCGACAACCTGATCATTAGCTTAATTCTTCTGTGAGTGAAAATTGACCCAAGGTGTGAACCCATTGGCTGATCAGCAACCAATCAGACTGTGATTATTGAGAATTTTAACTAAGATATTGCTGATGGGCACTAAAACAAAAAGTCAAGTAGATTTTTGGACTACTGGTCAGGTTGGCCATGTTAAGTCAAGAGACAGAAAGAGAAAATTGAGGAAGTCAGTCAAGAGAGAGAAAAGACCAAAAAACAGAAAGGGAAAAGACTCTGAAGGGGATAGAAATACTGAATGTGTGGCCCCAGCAATAGTATTATCTTCCATTTCTACTAACTTTCCACCCTCTGTCTCATGAAGACTCAGTTTCCAAATATGTGGCAAATAATACAATATTGTTATTGAGCACATATCTAAGTCATTGTATATACATTGCTTCGTTTCATCCTCAAACAAAAATATGAAGTAAGACCTATTTTTCCTATATTACAGAAAACAAAACTGAGGCTTAGAGGGATTAAGTAATTTACTCATACATGTTTTATGATTAGTGACTGGTAGCAATAGGATTAAAACCCAGTTCTCTCTGATTCCAAAGCTGTCACTCCTAAAATGTTTACTGCTGTTTGTATCCTTAACTTAGCTTCCTCTTTTCTTGAACAAGCTTGAGAGTTTGTTTTTATAGAAACTGACCTGATCCCTGATTAACATGAAATCAAAAATGTAAGAAATTGGACAAGGAGAGAACTCCCACTCAACACTGAGATTGAGTCACAGAGGCACTTCTGTGGCTTAAAGCCCCATTAACAACTATGGAGACAGTAAAAAGATCAGTGGTTGCCACGGGTAGAGGTGGGAGGGATGAACAGGTGGAGCACAGATTTTTAGGTCAGAGAGACCATTCCATATAATACTGCAGTGGTGGATCCATGTAATTAAACCCATAGACTGTACACCACCAAGAGTGAACCTTAATGTAAACTATGGACTTGGGGTGACAATGATGTGTTGGTTCATTGATTGTAACAAATGCACCACTCTGGTGGGGAATGTTGATATGGGGAGGTTGTGCATGTGAGGGGCCAGGGTGTGTACAGAAACACTCCATACTCCCTATTCCATTTTGTTGTGAAACTAAAACTGGTCTAAAAACACTTTATTAATATAAAAATTTACTTTTAGATATAAGAATTCAGTTTTTAATCTTATTTTTCTCCTACACTTCGTCATTTTTAGATTTTTAAGTTCATCAGGTTGATTTGTATAAAACACATTTCTTACTAAACTTGGTGTTCTGTTGTTCTCTCCCATGTTCTAACACTTTTTAAAAGATGTGAAGTAATTTAAAGTAATTTTTAAAACTGAGTAGGAGAAAAACAAGTAGAGTTATACTTTCAGTAATAAAGCAAACAAAGCTGAGGAAGTCGGATACTCTGGTTTCCTACCAAGTAAATGTCAGAGGCCATTTACATTTGTCCAGATATTTGTGTGTATATCTTTAAAGCTGTCCAGATGCATCAAGTGAACACAGCATGACAATAGTCACACCCTCTGCCCTACATTTCACTTCTGTACATTGGATAGCTTGAATGTAAATGAAACCCAGAGTGTTCATTTAAACAAGGCACTGGGTCTGCTTTCTGAACAAGCTGTCTAACAATATTTTCTGTTCCACATGCTAGATTTTCAACCTCTTTTCTTTGTAAGATTTCTGTTGGTGGAGAGAAATTGGAAGGAAGTGAAAGAATATCTGATTTGGGCCTGGAGTAGTCATTAGCTAGTTCTGTGATTTGAGCCAGGGACTTGCCTCAGGAAGTTGAAAAATTGAAAACTGCATTATTTATATGGCAGGCTAAGTAAAGTAAGAGTCACTTCTTAGCCCCTGGGGAATATACAGTCCAAGATCCCCAGTAGATGCCTGAAGTCATGGGATAATACCAAACTTTATATATAAGGGGGAACCCCCCTAAAAATCAAAATTATCTTTTGGAGGAGGGGCCCTTTGTAATACAGGCTTCTCCTGCTAGGTGAGTGTTCTAGGAACCCGTCTGTTTCAGTGTGCCAGTGGGTGTTGTTGTGAGAGGCTGCAGTTGGCTTTAGTGAATTTTTTTGGAGATTCTTTCAATGCATTTGCGCATATCATGATGGGTGATTTACAAGCATGCCTTCCCACAACACACTGAGTGTTCAGCAGTTTTTGACCCAAAACAGCAAGACCTCCATGCCCCACCCTGCCTATTCACCTGATCTTGTCCCAAGTGACTTTTTTTTTGTTTCCCCAGATGTAAAAAAGTCTTCAAAGGGGAATGTTTTGCCAATATGGAAAGGTGGAAAAAAAACAAAACAGCAGAATCACCAAAAGGCATCAAAATTGACAAGTTCAAAAACTGTTTTGAGCAGTGGAAAATATGTCTTGATAGGTGTATTCCAAATAGCACTTTGAAGGTGACAGAAGTTTACACATGTAAGAATAAATACATAATTTTTAATAAATAAATTCTGGCTTTTGGGTGTCCTCCTTATATACCATGTTCTTTCCTATACGTACATATCTTTTCCCTTAAAGGAAGCACTTTACACTTTCTCTTTGGTGACCCAAATTGCCAGCATCACTATTCTTGCACTTTGGGGCCATTACTAAGTAAAACAAGGATTATTTAAAACAAGACCATGATACAAGAGCAGTTGATCTATGATTAACAGGCAGGGAGTGTATACAACATAGATACACTGGGGAAAAGGATCACTCCTGTCCTTGGTAGGACAGACTGGGATGACTTGAGATTTTATCACAAAACTCAGAATAGTGTGCAATTTAAAACATGAATTGTTTATTTCTGGGATTTTCCACACTGCAGTGACTGAAATCAAGAAAAGCAAAATTGCAGATAAGGGGGTACTATTGTAAGAAGGCTAACTGATATGGAGATATCATGGGTTAGATTTAGGGTCCTCAAATGTTTGTGCAATTTGCTGAATGATGTTGAGAATTGTTTCAAGGGAGCCCTACCTGAAACTCTTGCTTTTTGCTGAGGGAAGAAACCACGTGTTTCCTGTGTGTGGCACTCGCTTTCTGCTGTAATCTTCAGGATTTCACAAGTTGCACTCTAAGTTGGGTTCCTTTGATTCACGAAACAACAGAAGATGAGGGAAAGCAAGATCGGAACATGACTGCACTGAAAGGTTCTACTGACTCTTTTCTGTCTCAGAATCTTCAGCCTCAGGTCCTGCGCAGATGGTACACAGGTTCACTCAACCTGGGGGTGGGGGGAGGGGGTGACAGGGAGGCTGCTGTCACGTTGCTCCTGGGTCCCAACCAACCCAGCAGGTGCCGGCTGGCAGTGAAGAGAAGGTGCTTCTCCCTTTTAACCAGGTGTACATGGTAGGTCCCTTGTCCCAATCTTACAGACTTCTGTTTGTAACATCAGAGGCAAGTTTTTCATAACCTATTTAGAGGTACATACACATTCATATGAAAAAAACATTTCCTAAAAGAATAATTTTTAAACAAATGAGACTTTTAACAGAGAATATGTAGTATTACATGTTCTCCTACTACCAGCAAATGAGCAGCATATTTCTAAGGAAGGATGCCCAGCTTGAGAACATTTATTGTAATTTGTGATCATCAGCTTCTCATGAAAGGAAAGAAAATCACAAGGCCAAGCCACATTGTCTCACAACCAAAGTAGAAAATTTTGTGGAATCAGGGGGGTTTGGCTGCATGGATTTATTTTTTATTTTCATGTTTTTTTAAAAAATTTAAGTATATTTTATTAATTATGCTATTACAGTTGTGCCATTTTTTCTCCCCTTTATTCCCCTCTACCTGCACCCCTCCTCCCACCAGCATTTTTCCCCCTTGGTTCATGTCCATGGGTCATACATATAAGTTCCTTGGCTTCTCCATTTCCTATACTATGTTTCACCTCCCTCTATTTTGTATCTACCTTTTATGCTTCTTATTCCCTGTACCTTCTCCCTCCATTCTTTCCCCTCCCCCTCCCTGCTAATAAGCCTCCATGTGATCCCCATTTCTGTGATTCTGTTCTTGTTCTATTGTTTGCTTAGTTTGTTTTTGTTTTTTAGGTTCAGTTCTTGATAGTTGTGAGTTTGTTGCTATTTTACTATTGATAGTTTTTATCTTCTTTTTCTTAGATAAGTCCCTTTAACATTTCATATAATAAGGGCTTGGTGATGATGAACTCCTTTAACTTGACCTTATCTGGGAAGCACTTTATCTGCCCTTTCATTCTAAATGATAACTTTGCTGGATAGAGTAATTTGGGACATAGGTCCTTGGCTTTCATGACTTCAAATACTTCTTCCTAGTCCCTTCTTGCCTTCAGGTTTCTTTTGAGAAATCAGCTGATAGTCTAAGGGAACTTGTTTGTATGTAACTCTCTCCTTTTATTTTGCTGCTTTTAAAATTCTCTCTTTATGTTTAATCTTGGGTAATTTAATTATAATATGCCTTTATGTGTGCTTCCTTGGGTCCAACTACTTTGGGACCCTCTGAGCTTCCGGACTTCCTGGAATCTATTTCTGTTGGGAACTGTTCTGCCTGGTTTCAGGAGTTGTAACCCCCTCATGGCTAAGGCTGAGTAAGCAACCTTAGGACTGTAAGCCCCTAAGGAGACAAAGCTTATCTCCCTGGCAGGAGCGCTGCTTCTGTTTCATCCTGGCCCCCAATGCTTGGTTGGTTAGCCAATGATGGGTAAGATTCCCTCAAGGGAGGGGTCACCTAAGACAGGCACGACCACTTGGAAGGCCCTCAAGGAAGGACTCAGGGGGCTGCAGCAAAGAGGGGGTGATGGACCCTCGACCCCCAGCTATCCTGACATAGTCTGAGCCCTCAATCCATCTGGGAGAGGTTTTCCTTATCTCTTGCTTCCTGATCTTAACCCACTTAAGCCTGAAACTATGACAGAGGGTGGTGCAGCTCTGTGTTGGCCAGAGCGGGTCCCCCGGTGATCAGGCAGAAGAAAGAATTGGTAAAGTCCTGGGAAAACTGCTTTGCTAAGAGTGCTCTCATTTAGCTGATAAGGGTCTGAGCAGGAAATGAGTTTGTATCCCAAAGTTCTGTAACTTTTTAGCCGACGGACCCTGACTCAGTTAAACCCTCAGAGTTCTTTGAAATGTTATCTATTGTTTGATCCTTGCCACCTGACATTGATTGATGAGCTTTACCTGTATTCTTGTGTATTATGAACCTAATAAAAACCATTGAGGAAGGGGCTCTTGGCCCTTCTCCTCTGAGAGATTGGCCATCTCTCCTCCCCAAGCAGATCATGTCTTGGTAGTTTTATTCTCATCCGTGGTGGATGGATGGGGCTCTGCGGGCGGAGCCCCACCCCATATTTCCTTCACTAGATGAGGGAAATTCTCCTTCATTATTTTTTAAATAAGTTTTCAATTTCTTGCTGTTGTTCTCCTTCTGGCACCCCTACAATTCAGATGCTGGAACATTTAAAGATATCCTAGAAGTTCCTAAGCCTTTCCTCATTTTTTTGAATTCTTGTTTCTTCATTCTGTTCTGGTCGAATGTTTCTTTCTTCCTTCTGTTCCAAATCATTGATTTGAGTCCAGGTTTCCTTCCCTTCACTGTTGGTCCCCTGTATATTTTTCTTTATTTCAGTTTGCATAGCCTTCACTTCTTTTTCTATTTTGTGACAATACTCAACCATTTATGTGAGCATCCTGATTACCAGTGTTTTGAACTGTGCATCTGATAGGTTCGCTATCTCTTTATCACTTATTTCTATTTTTGGAGCTTTGATCTGTTCTCTCATTTGAGCCATATTTTTCTGTCTTCTCATGCCTGTCAAGTTGTAAGGGGTGGAGCCTTAGGTATTCTCCAGGGAGGGGCAACCCAGGTCACTGTGTGGTGTCACTGTCTGTGGGGGAGGGGTCTGAGAGAGGCCAATGCTGCTTGCTCCACTCTCTGTCAGCTTTCAGTCACTTCCCTCACTACCCACAAGCAAATTGGGCCCTTCTGATGCTGATTCCCAAGTGGGTGGGTTTGTGCACGTTATAGGACTCTGTGGGTCTCCCCAACAAACTCTCCTGTGAGGCTAGGAGTTATTCCCACTGCTGCAACCCCCACAAATTTTTACAGCCAGAGGTTTTGAGGCTTTTTTCCTGTGCACTGCAGCCCTGGGTTGTGCAGTCTATCTTGCTCCCCAGTTGATCCTCCTGGTTTGTCCGCACACAAATTGGAACCACCAACCACTGCCTCCCCACCTGGTCCTCCACCCATTACCTTGCCCTACATCTTCTCCTTCCCAGCTGCCCACCTCTCCTATCAGTCTGAATGGATGCTTCTTCTTTAACTCCCTGGTTGTCTAACTTCCATACAATTTGGTTTTCAGTCAGTTCTTGTTGCTTTTTGTTTTTAAATTTGTTGTTGTCTTTCTTTTGGCTGTGCGAGAAGGCAAAGTATATCTACCTATGCCTCCATTTTGGCCAGATGATCAACTGAGTGCATGGATTTAAAGAGCAAAGGCCAAGAATTGTATCTCAAGGGGTGATCTTAGTCAAGATAATCCTCTATGAGGACCACCATGTGGGCAGTGGCCATCAAGCCATAGTGACAGAGTTGACATAAAAACCCAAAGATGAATGAACATATCACAGTGAGCAGAGGGCTGTCCACAGCATCTGCAAGAGCCTGAGCAATTCTGCAGACATGTTGGCACTAAAAGGTGCCAGTGCCTAGGAGAAGAAGACGCTTGGCGGGGGGGGGGGGGTCATATGGCAAATGGTATCTGGGGGAGTGGTAATAAATGGAGGTACAAGGCCTAATGAGAGAGGGATAAGGAGTAACTAAAGACTAGGGAAACCACACAGGTTGTCATCCAAACAATTTTTGGAGCATGGGCACGGTTAATTATACCAGGCATAACCTGGACTGCTTGGGGCAACTTGGGATATAGAAGTTCTCTACCGAAAGCTAACAATCAGCCCTGATCAAGCCATTGAGTCTAAGAGGTAGGACTTTGGGGTCAACTGCCCTTGTTAAAACACAAACACTACTGCTTACTGACGGTGATTTTAGGCAGGTCGTTTTACTCTTCTGTGCTGAGCTTTCCCACTTGTAACCACACCTGCAGAGCAGACTTGTGGAAAGGATTGAAGAAGTTAGTTTAAAAGGCTGAGCACTGTGCCTGGCACATGGAAGTCACTCAGTAACAACAACATTATTATCATGATTTTATTAAGTGCTTTCACACAGTACACATATGGTACCTGGGATACCAGCTGAGAAGTATTTCATTCAAATGGTTAGGGGAAGGGGAATAGAAGAGACAGGGGGAAAGAAAGGCATCAAAAATTTTCTAGGAAAAAAGTGACATAACATTTTATAGATTATGACAAACCAAAATCTCATTAATTCCAATCTCACTAAAGTTTTTTTCATTGTGTGGCAACTTAAGTGTGTAGTAAAGCCACGAATGCAAAATTATGTTATCATGTTTGTACACATAAATGTACTGTATTCCAGATTACATGCCAAAAGTTAAGGTATCTTTGAAAGAAATTTCTATGCCTTGTAGAATCAGCATTTCAACATTCACACTTAGTGCTCTACCATTTCATTACAGCAGGAGACCTTATACGATGAGGCAATCCTGTAGCTGGTTTCAAACACCAACTAATCCATGAAACATAAAATCTTCCTCTTTCATTTTTTCATTTCAGAAACTCAGTCCGATCTTCCACATTTTTATATTTTAACTTCTTGAATTTGTGAGCATTCACTCAGATAACACTAGTTAAAATTCAGCCCTGATGATGGGTAGCATTTATGAATTTATGAGGCAATTACTGGGCACCAAATAGAATGCTAGGTGCTTTGTGAAAACTATCTCAGTGAATATATGATGTTGGGACTAGGTCATTCCCGTTTTACAGGAAGAGCACTAAGGCCCAAGAGTGGTATAGAGTCACCCAGGCTCACTGAGCTAGGAATCAAACATAGTTCAGTCTTAGACCAAGCTCAGGCTCCTAAACCCCACCACAGTAACTGGACTATGCGATCAGCAGCTGCCTTTGTGTGTCTGCTTACTTATCATGAGCAACACGAAATGGACCCACATATGCAAGCTTTAACTATTTTTCTCCTTGATCAGTATTTTTGGAATTACAAACATATATCTCTCCCCAGCTTTGCAATGCCCTTCCTACCCATCCCCCACCAAATCTCACTCTGGGAGGTTTTACTTAAACTCCATTCTTCCCTTTACAAACAATTTCCCTGCCTTACAGAATGTTCTTTCCCTGGCCAAAGAGAGAAGGTATCTGTTTGATTTTAATCATTCTTCTTATAATCCCAGCTTAAGGGGATACAGGTAAAAACAAGAAAAGGAGTCAGCTGTAAAGACAAAGTTCTTTGCTCCAAATTAAAAACAATTCTGAATACTCCATATCTCAAAAATGTGGAAATGATTCCTGGGAGGAACCTGGAAAAGAGCTTGCTTTTCACAATAATATGTCAACTGTCAGCCTCTGAACATTGCAGAGTAAAGATACATGAAGTTCTGGTTTTGAAAGCGTGTTCTTGGGGGTACATCTGCAGCAATTTATGACTATTTCAAAATCGGTATTTGTACATTTCACCTGTGTTTAAAATCCAACATTTATGCGTGTTATAGGAGGCATATAAAATGATTTTAAATGAGATGATATGTGTAAAAACCAGTGAAAAGTTGAAAGCCACTTATAAATGCAAGTGTTGTTATTATTGAAAGAACATTACTATGTAATGCATGCCAACCTCTTACACAGTATTCTCCTAGAGAAATGGGTTATGTTATTAAAACTATTCCAGTAAATCTAACTTTAAATGAAACACAGACAGACATTATTTTCACCTCTCTTGTTTTCATTCTCCAAGCGTTGACATATTTCCAATCAGTGAATGAATTTTTAAAGTACTCAAATGAAACAATATGGTCTTTCCCCTCCAGAACACTGTCACTGGTTATGTGTAATACAGCTGATGAGGACAAGAAATGCAAAAACATAACTATTATTATCTATACAACCTGTTTAGCTCAGGTCCCGCTAATATGAACATTTCAAATATTCAGCTGTATACACACTGAAGTTTGATTCTTGCTGCTCTCTCTGATGAAACTGACTGTTAAGTAAATGAAAATACAAATAAATAATTCAGAGGAGAAAGTTAAAAAATACTTTTTTAACTCTTCAATACATTCCTATGCAAAAGATCAAGAAATATAATGATTAAATGTAGTCAATCACATATTACCTAAACTTTTATACTTCTTTAAAAAGAATTTTTAGTGGTTGCCCATAGGTTTACAGTATACATGTTCAATTAATCAATCTGTCTTCAAATAATATTATACTGTATCCCATGGCATGCAATATGGCATTTAAACTGCTTTCCTTATCTAATAGATGGAAGCAGAAATATAACTAGAGTTATAAGGCTCTACATTTCTGTATATTTTTATTAATTTAGACTGACCAGAAAGAAAATAGAGAGAAAATTTTCCCTCCCTTTACTCTTAGGTTACTCTCAGATTCTGGGGAACTGGAAATGTTCTGTCTTGATTTGGACGATGGTTACCCAGATGAATACCTATGTAAAAATTCATTCTGTACCTTACTATATGTATGCTGTACCACAATTATAAAAATGTGATGCACAGTGTAAGTCTTTGTCATTGTTCTCCCAGAAGGAAGTTCCACATTGCAAAAAAATATGGATGGATCCTTTTTTAAAGGCTGTCTGAGCTCCCTTTGTCAATTCTCAGAACTCAGGATGCTGAGTCTCTGTTGATTAGCTATCATTACGCTAATCCTAGGATGCCTTCTCATCCCAGCCACCCATCTTAGAGATGCTGTCTATTTCTCAAAACAGCCAGAGTCACATCAAGTAAATTGTATTTTAACCAATGAAACAATAAAAACAGTAACTTACAGCCCACATTGCAACTGAGGGATGGTGGTAGATATTTTGTATTCTGGTCAGGTATAAAGAATGCCATCTAATTAATGATGGGAAATCCCTGCCAATTGAGAATTATTCACATTTACTTATTCACTGAGCATTTGCTGCATGTTTGTTATGTGGCAGACTTTGTGAAGGAATGCACAGTCATTACTCCTAGGAGCTCACTATATTTGGAAATATACAAGCAATTACAATGTGGCAATGTGTGACAGAGGACATGCAGAGTCCATCACAGAGCAGAGCTGGGGCTCCCCTCAAGCTGGAGAAGAAGAGCAAACGGCAATGGATATTGAAGTCTTTTGGAGGATATGAAACATGATCATTGGAAATAGTCTTATCTAGTGAAAAATTCTTAATATCCATCTAAACATATTACTTCATTATTTAACTTGCTTTAGTTACACCATTATTCTTTTAGGCATTAAAGTAAAAAAAAATCTAGGAGTCCTGCAAAAGGGCACAAAGAATTGTTTAAGGTTGGTAGAAATGTTCTATATCTCAGTATCATGGTGGGGTTTTAAAGATGAATACACCTGTCTACAGTCATCTAGTTGAACAGTTTAAAAAGATGAAGTTTAATTAATAAAGTAGATTAAGAATCTAAGAGTTTTCCTTTACTAATCCTTTTCTCTCATCCCAAACTTATCCATAAATGCAATACATTTTATATCTTTTAAAAACCCCAGCCATCCACTCCTCTTCCTTGCTACTACTTTTGTCCAAACCACCCAAACCTGTGGCCCAGATGATTGTGGCAACTTCATAACTGGTTTTCTATACCTCTATGCTTGCTCTCTATAATCCATCTCTATGTCTGTTCATAATGTAAATCTGGTCATCTTACCCCTTTGCTTTCTCTCAAAGGGCTTTCGATCACACTTAGATTAAACCTAAATTCTTTACTGGGGCCTCTAAGGTGCTACATCAATTCTAAAAGCTTTGGGTCTCAGGACCTTCTTACACTCTTAAAAATTAGTGACAAACACAAAGAGTTGGGTTATATTTATTGATACCATGTTAGAAATCAAAGCTGATCTTTTTATGCCTCTTGTGATATAATTTTTAGTGGTTGCTCTAGAATTTACAGTATATTTCTATAGTCTACCTTCAAATAATATTATATATGCTTCACATGGAAGGAAAATAATTTAAAACAGCATCTTCTAGGTTTTCTCCCTACCTCTATTGCTATTGTTTTATACATTTTTACACACTCATACATTTTATACATACAAGGTCTGCCTGGAGAAAGTCCAATGATTGCTAACGTAATGAGAATGGTTGGTGCAACGTGTATGCAACCTCACAGCCAAGGAAAGGAGACCGGAATGTGCATGAATGAACAATGATGACTTCACTGTACTAGGCAGTAGGGGCAGTAGATGCCTTTGAGTGAGTATGTGTACTGTGTGGCCATCGCATTCAAAATAACTGAGCAAGTAGAACAATGAATCTGCGTCAAATTTTGAGTTAAGCTTGAACATGTCTCCACAGAAACTATTTGGGTCATTCAGAGGCCTCACCTACAGGCAACTGGTGATTAGCAGCTTCATCACAACACCGTGTCCGCCCATGCATCACATCTTGTGCAGCTTTTTGGTGAAACATCAAATCATCCAGGTGACTCAGGCCCCAAAGCCCAGATTTGGTGCCCTGTGAATTCTGGCTTTTCCCAAAACTAAAATCACCTTTGAAAGGGAAGAGATTCAGGAAAATATGACAGGGTAGCTCACGGCATGGGGAAAACTGTGTGAGGTCCCAAGATGCCTACTTTGAAGGGAACTGGAGCATCGTTGTCCTGTGTACAATGTTTCTTGTGTCTCAATAAATTTTTTATATTACATGGCTCTTTTTTCATATTACTGTATTTTTTGGCCTATTAGACACACATTTTTCTCCCCCACCTCCAAATTTGGGAGGAATAACAGTTGTTAATGCTGCTGTTGAGTTCTGTTTACATTTACATCGGTAAATATTATGTTATTTATGTTATTAAATATTTTACCACATTTTTTGCTTTGAATTTTTTTTCCTATTTTCCTCCTCTAAAACCTAGGTGCATCTTATGGTCTGAAAAATATGGTACATGACTGGATACTTTCTGGACAGACCTCATATATGCTTTAGATACATGAGATATTATTATTTTCTCTAGAGAGTAAGTTATCTTTTAGAGCAGTTTAAAATGAAAATAAAGGAAACTTTATATTCATTTTCAGTTTTTTCTACTATCACCTTTAACATATTAACTACATTTATTTAAGTTCCTTGTCTGATAGTTTCAACAAAGAACTTGGTTGGGGCTTCACGCCTTTCCCAGAAGTGTTACTCCCCCCCTCCAGGCCTGCACCACCAGTAAGATGTATTTTGCAACCTCATTCTGCCTCCAGTGTTTCTCAAGAGTACCCAGGGAGGACCATGAAAAAGATCCCATGAGTGAATGTCAAGTCCCTTTGAGTCTGAGGCTCCCAACGATTCTACACGTCCATAGTAGCCATGCTCAGCCTTTGGCTCTCCATTAAAAATATTAGCTGAAATTTTTCTGGTCAACTTGTGTGGCTCATGTACCTTCTCTCCTTGAAAGCACATGACTTACCTTAAATTTTGGATTACTTTTTCACCCTAAGTACTCAAGTTTTGAGGGATTCAATAAAAGTTATATGTATCTGCTGGAAAACTCTATCATATGCTCTTGAGAGAATGAAGGTGAAAAGGGCAAATACTACTTAGTATTATTATAAAAATAATTTTAATGTTTTGGATTCTCTGAAAAGTTTTGGGAATTTCCAACTGAGCCTTTGAGGCCTGTTGTCCTACATGGTCAAATCTTCACCCACTTTTTTGACTTTATCACCAAACACTGCCCCACTTTACACCCTGCACTCAGCCGTGCTGATCTTTTAATTCTGTCTGTACACCAAGCTCTCTGATGACCCAGATGTTTGGACTTCACTACTTCCCTTGCATAGAATGCTGTTTCCTATGCCTTTGAATGACTGGTTCCTTATCATACTCCAAATTTCAGCTTGACAAGAGTTCTTCCATGATCATGTATACACGTATTTAAGATATTTTCTGTCACAACACACTATCTCTTCATTCAAAAGTTATTTGGAGTTTCAACATATCAGATGTTGAAGCTAAAAATGACAATAGCTGGTCTATTTTCTTATTTTTATATTCCTCTAACCCTTTTTACTTGTTTACTACAATATTAAGAGTACCTAAAACAGCATCTGTTGCATAGTAGCTCTTCAAAATGTATATGAATAAAATGTCTTAGACTATCCTAATGACTGAATTGTATCAATCATTATCAAGTTAATTGTGTCTTTTAAAATCATGAAAAATAACAACAACAACAAAAATATTCCCTTGGGGTTGTTCCACTGGTAAGGTATAGTTAGTATATAGGGGCAAATGTTCTTTGAACGAAACCGAATTTTAGTATAGGCCCAGTTAAACTCATTTCAGAGACAGGCTTAGCCACCAGAGTCATGGACACATAGCTGAGAATCTAAAATACGATTTTAACACATGATAAAGCAAGGCTGTTTCAACAGCATGAGAGGTGCAATTCTCTGAACAGCCAACACTGGCTTTCCATATCACATTACCTGCAAACCAGTGTTTCCTCTTCAATAATCTTTGGTTTACCATCCTTAGGCAGTGTGAAAAACTAAAAGGGACATTCTGAGCCAGGAGGCTAGTGGAAATCCCCTGCTTTCAATTCTGCTCTACTTGGATTCCCAAAATGATATTTCCACAGATAAAGATGTTAGGAGTTAATGTAGACTCCATGATTAGGTACCTAATTAATCTCCTGGTACTTTTCCCACTTATGAAAGACTATGAAAAATTGGGAGGGAAAACCATGGTTCTTTTTTAATTTGGATTTTTTTGGTCAAGAACTTCAGTGCAGGTAATTTCGTGTTTGTTTTTCACAAGTTAAATAGATGTTTTCAAAATAAACTCTTACTCAACTCTTCCAATATAACTAATCACCTTTCCTTGGATGTTTGATTATAAATGTATGTTTCCAAAGGGCTAAATATTTCTTAAGGCTTTGATAGGGCATATGCATAAAAACAAAACGAATGAACAAAAAACCACAAGGGTAGTTTATACCTATATTTATATATGTGTGTTTATTAACTCAATATATATTATTGAGCCCCTACCATATGACAGGTGCTATGCTGGTGAACAATGGTGAGCACACAGTTATAGCTTCTCCCTTAACAAACTTCAAAATCCAGGGAAAAAATGAAGGCATAAGTATATATGCAAAATACTATATATTGTAAAATGGAACATGCTGTGAGGAAGTGAATAACTGGATATACAAGAATGAAATTCAAAGGAGAGACTAATAATAAAGATGAAATTTTGGGTGGAATCAACAAACAGTGCTATTATGAGCAGATTTGTGAACTACAGTGAAAGAAAAAATATAAGACAGAAGGGACCAAAGAATAATATGATTTAAAGTGTGGCTCAGAGGTGGAGAATCCAGCAAATAAGCTTAATTAAAAGACATAGGAGAAAAATTATTGAAGAGACATATCATTGAACTTAAGTCAGTGATTTCAAAGCATGGATATTAGTTTTAAATACTGTAGAGAGGTTGAATGAAATAAGTACCTAAAACAGATGTTGAATTAGACAACATGAAGCTACTAGTGATCTAAATAAGATAATTTAGTGGTGCAATAGAAGCAGAAACCAGATCAAAGTAAGTTGAAGAATAATGGGAATTGCCTCAACCAAGTTGATGGACTGAACCCATATCTAATTTACTTATTTCCAAAACTTCGTACAATAAGGATTTTTAAAAAGGCATAAGCAAAAATGATGGGGAGAATAGGAGAAGAGAAAAAACTAACAAACTTTGGAATCTTGAAAGCGGATGGATGAGTGATAAATGGCTTAGCAGACTCAGGGAAGCTATATTCTCAGCTAGTCGTAAGAAAATCAGAGTACAAACCAATTTACACTACAGTCATTAACAAACACAGCAGCTGGGAACTTGACAACAATGAGGTTTGGGAAGTTCACCAACGTGAAAAGGATGGGGTGAAAGTTGTTTGAAAAATTCCTAGATTTTCTCCTCCATTTTACCTTGTTGAATAACTCTCCCTTTCCTACGCCACAGAAGTCTAGAGGTTTTTTCTCTATAGAAAATAAAACAGAAGGTCTCTGGGTTACTTTACAAAGCAAATTCTGTAATGAAAACAAAGCAGATTAAATGACCATATGATATGAAATGCTGAATACAGAGACAACAGCCTCTCTTTTCCTGCTTGGCTCTAAGATCACAGGAATTCAGAACCTACTCCTTGAGGCAAGAATAGGAGGACACTTCCCTGGGGGACCCAATGAAATCAAAAGAAAAGTATCTAAAGGTACTTATATTGAGGGTTCATGCAAAATGACCCACCTCTAAATGCCCTAAAGTAGAACTCAGAGTTGATAAGCCTTATCAATTCACTCAGGTCACCCTATCAGTTAATTCCCGCCATTCTTAATCATGAGCATGTGGTAAAGAATTACCATATGAGAAAAAAAAAGAATCACCAAATGAGAGAACAACTCTAACAGAGAAGACAGAGACCATTAAAATGTATAGGGAAAAAAGTAACTTGGAGGAAACAGACACTGTGCAGAAGTAAACTTCAAAAAATTACCGTTTTTAACATCTTCCAAATAGTAAAGAAAGATACTGCTTCCATAAGCAAAATAAGATGCTTTGAAAATTAAATACATAACAAAAATGGAAATTATGTAAGATAAATTGGAAGATAAAATTAAGGAAATAGCTGAAAAGGGGTAGTAAAGGAAAAAGAAAGAAAGAAAGAAAGAAAGAAAGAAAGAAAGAAAGAAAGAAAGAAAAAAGAAAATTAGGAAAAAAGTCCACTTTCTGAGAAATAAGAGAGCTATACACAAAGAACAGAATGGAGTAGAAACCATCAACAAAATAACTCAAGATTTCCGGAAGGATATCAGTAACTAGACTGAAAGGGCCCCTGAGTGGCCAAAATAAAAGAGAAACACATGAAACAGATGAAAATAAGAATAAGTGCAAATTTTCAGAGAGAAAAGAAAAAATAATAGATCAAGAACAAAGGATCAAAAATCAGAATGGCTGTGAACTTCTCAAACCAGCACTGGAAGCAAGAAAAATGATTTCTACCTAGAACTGCACTAGGCTAAGCTATCAAGTCAAGTTGAGGACAGGAGGCTCACAGATAAATATGCATATCCTCAAGAGGAAGTACCTCCCATGTTATAATTCTTTAAAAGCTACCAAAGAATGAGTGTCATCAAAAATGAGAAAATAAACTAAGAAATGGATACAGAAAACCCAATTCCAAGAGAGAGGCAGAGGGAAGAATCCTGGGAGGGCAGTGATGGAGATTCCAGAATGACATCTCTGCGCCATACATAGGAGCCTATGAGCCCAGACTGGATCAATGGGACTCTGGAAACAGAATCCAGAGGTTGCCTCACCATGACACCTGCTGCCAGTTTACCCTGACCTTCAGACAAAATGCCCCAGATCCTTAACTGTACTTGGCCAGGATAAGAAACATGCTGAGGAGTCCCTGCTTCCCCTTCTGTCCTAGATGCCTGGATCAGCTGAGGACATTTTACCATACAGAACAATTCTGCTCTGACATATTCCACAAAAGGAAGTCATGGATCACTTAAAAGCAAAATATAGAGAGTAGCCCAAATCTCATGACCGTACCTCTGCTAATGTCAGAACTGTTCAAAACGGCCAAGTGTGGGAAGCCCTCCATTTTCCTGATCCTCTCCTGCCTTGCCCACTTACTTCTCAGAATACATGCCTATAAATTTTCAAGAAAGCTGAAGCCAGACTATGACTCAGAAATGCTGTTGAGCTTCTCTTGCCCTGAGCCCTTCATCTAATAATGAAAATATTACCTTTTCCTTGCACAGCCAAGCTTGTGTTTGCTTCTTAGTTTTTTAAAATGAAACAACAGATTAATACATACAGCGATGTGAGAGGATGATTAACACAATGCCATGACATGCTTACATTGGGAGTGGGGAAGGACACAATAGAGGATTCAAAGATATGGATGGTTTTATATTTCTTAAGTTAGAAAAAAGGTTTATAGATATTTGTGTTATTTTCACCCTTTAAGCCGCATAAGTCATTTATACACTTTTCTGTATAAGCAAGATACATTTGAAAGTTTCAAAAAACTTATCATAAAATATAGTAAAAAAGAGAAATTGAAAACTGGAGTTTTATGGTTTGCTAATGAGCAGGAAAAACGAGTAGTAGTCAGAGGATAAGGTGAAGTCCATAAGATTTTATTGTGATGGGGAATTTGAGAGTGTTTTTATGCTAAAGGTTTTATGTAAGAGAGCATTTGGAGCTGTCAGGAAGAGTGGGAGCACCAAAGGTCCAAAGTCCGTTTGTAATCTCATTGCCTATTGCCCTGTAACATAAACCCTCAACTACAGCTATTTGTTGCATTATATGTAATTTACTTGAAAACACTTCAATAACTCAAATGATATGTAGGTATATGTATATAAAAATCTAGAATCCAGTCAGGTGATTAAATCTGAAGTATCCTAATCTGGCTAGCATTTGAACAACACTAATCAGGAGTCATCAATCAAGTAGTTCTTTTTTATTAAATCATTGTTTTTATTATTGTATTTTTCCCAAGTACCATTTGTCCCCCTTCGATCCCCCTCCTCCCTGTATTCGCCACCCTGTTGTCCATGTCCATGAGTTCTTTTTCCTTTTTGCTGAGCCCTCTACCCCCTCACCTCTACGCTGCTATTATCCTGCTCTCTATCTATGAGTCTGTCTCTATTTTGCTTGCTAGTTCAGTTCATTAGATTCCACATATGAGTGATATCATATGGCATTTGTCTTTCTCTCACTGGCTTATTTCACTTAGCATAACGTTCTCCAGGTCTATGCATGCTGTCAGAAGGTAAAATTTTCTTTTTTACAGCCAAGTAATATTCCATTGTGTAAATGTCCCACAGTTGTTTCATCCACTCATCTACAGATAGACACTTGAGCTGCTTCCATATCTTGGTGATTGTAAATAATGCTACAATAAACACAGAGTGCTTATGTTCTTTCAAAGTAGTGCTTTGTGTTTCCTTGGATATCTTCCCAGAAGTTTGATTGCTGGGTCATGAAGAAGTTCCATTTTTAATTTTTTGAGGTATCTCCATACTGCTTTCCACAGTGGCTGCCCCAGTCTGCATTCCCACCAACAGTGCAAAAGGGTTCCCCTTTCTCCATATCCTCACCAGCACTTGTTGTTTGTTCATTTATTGATGTTAGTCATTCTGGCCTGTGTGAGGTGATGTCTCATTGTGGTTTTAATTTGCATTTCTCTGATGATCAGTGACATTGAGCATTTTTCATATGTCTATTAGCCATCTGTATGTCCTCTTTGGAGAGGTGTCTGTTCAGGTCCTTTGCCCATTTTTAACTGGATTGTTTGTTTTCTTAGTGTTGAGTTTTATACGTTCTTTATAAATTTTGGATATTAATCCTATATCAGATGTATCAGCAAATATATTCTCCCACTCCATGGATTGTAATTTTTATTTGTTGGTTTCCTTTGCTGCACAAAGCAAGTGTTTCTAATCTCTCTACCTAAAGTTACAGCAGATGACTCTTGCATCAGCATAACAGATGTTGGAACTAATTATTTCTTTGGTGAAGTGAACATGCTTTACCCTTACAACGGTGGGCTGAACAAATCTGGTGAGCCTAGTAGCCTAGCAGTGCCACCACAGGGGTGCCATTTGTCATATGGAGGCCTACATCACGGCTGCTTCTGCTGCCTCATACAGCCAGGTCAGGCAATTCTATCATCAGAGCCTGATCGTGATTGTCTTGGAGTGTCTCTTTCAAGGTGTTGTTTAGAGAACTTAAAACCACAGAGAAAAAGGTTAGCCCCAGAATTACAGAAGAGGCCTGTTAGTGTTTATACCTGGCACAAAAATTGGTTTCTTGGTCTCACTAATGACTCACCACCTGATAGAAAAATTTAGATGTAGGGAAAGAGATATATATTCTGCACCCAGCTCGTATGGTCTTATTCAGTAACAGTAGTTACTGAAAGATCTAGGCAAATGTGAATGAACAAACAAGGTCTATTTGTGACATTTGTTTAGCTTACTTGCTGGATTAGCAATGATCAAATTTAGCTTTCTTTTTGGATTCAATCATTTATTTCACTGCCCCCAGCTGAAAATGTCCTGTCTTCTCTTGTACACCAGGGCCACTTACCTCATTACAATAATAGAACCATTTATATAATTAGATAATTCGTATTACAATATTGCTTGACAACCCAACTGTATGCTCAGCTATTTTAATAGTAATAACAATTATAATGATAAGAATCAATCTCTCCAGCTCTCTTGTATGTACAGTGTGCCAAACATTATTCTATGTGCTTAATATCAATTAACTCCTATACTCTTCACAATAGCCCTAAGTGGCAGGTACCACCAATAACCTCATTTTACAAAAGGGGAAACTGATTCAGAGAACAGTTAGGTCAGCTGTTCAAAGTCACACAGCTGTCATTCAAACCAAGCCAATTGGGTCCCAGAACCCAAAACTCTTAACTTCAAACCTGCAGAACTGTACGATATAAATTTGTGCTCTTCTAAGTCACCAAGATTGTCATAGTTATGTCAGCAATAGAAAATGACTACAACTATAACACTCTCATACCCAAACTACAATCATGCTTTTCTGCATATAATAAACTTTAAAATGTAAAGATTGAGTAAATGTATATTTGTTGAATTTATTACAACTATCAAAATCACTTAGGACCACAAAAACCCAAAAAATATATAGTTATCATTAGGAAGAACTACATAAGTGTGAATTTCCAAGAAGTGGCAAGGGACCAAATGTAGAAACCAGAGATCTTGATTCTGGGCCTCATTTTGTCTAGAGCTGCCTCCTGATTTGCACACATTTCTAATTTCTTTGGGCCTCTGCTTCTAAATCGAATAATAAGCAAGTTGGACCAGGTCATTTGGACTTTTTTTCAGTATTAGAATGCCTTTCTAAATATATTTTATTTCTTTCCATTTATTTGGATCCAATAATAATGCACACAATATTCCCTCTGAGATAGCCAAAATATATCACTAGAAGGGCTAATAATCAGATTCACGGTGAGATGCACAAGGAAATGTCTAAAGCTGACCTTAAGGACCACAATCTAATATAAACCTGAGGTTTCCTCCATCCACTTTAACTGATTCTGTTTTAGTGAGTTGCCATTTGTCACAAAACTGATCACATAAATCACAAGAGTGTCAATCATATTTCTTGAGTCTATGCATTTGTATAACCTCATTGTCTCCACATACTGTACAGAATAAAAATTTCTGACATCTCTTTCTCTGCTGAAAACAATAAACATTTGTATAATACTAGTGATACTGGTTTTCTGATGGCCAGCTCAGTGGTTTACAGTTTCCAATGGGATATGCTTTTTATGCATTGTTTTTATAACAGCACTGCTACTGTAAAAAAGTAATGGGATTTAGAGCAACAAGTCTAAAAGACACATGGACAAAAACTAGGGGGGTGGAAATGGGAGGGACCTGGGGAGGGCTGGGATGGGAGTAGAAGACAGAAAACTGTACAAGAACAACAATTAAAATAAAATAAAATTTTTAAAAAAGTAATGGGAAAGTGTGATGGTGAGAATGAAGGGGTAGAAAAAGAATGAAAGAGAGGAAGTATGAGCTGTAGTTGAGGGAGCTAGAAGATGTTTGAAACTATTTGGTCTTGTATCCACAATTGAGAAAACCATTTAAATATTTATGGATTGTGTAGCTCTAGCTAAAATTCAGTTAGTGTAATGAAAAAAATACATAAAAATTAGAGGCAGAGAACTGAGCATAACAACTATTATGTGCAGAAGAGTGGAGGCTTCAGGACCAACCTCTGTTGCAAATACTTGGGCAGACAATGTAGTTTGGGCCCAGCGTACATCCCTCACAGCCACATAGAGTAGCCAAGGATGAGAACATTCAAAGGAACCCCTGCAAGTCATGTAACATATTTTCCCAGCAAACAATGGGATTACATCCAGTTTCAGTTGTGGAAAACACAGCCATGACTTTTTATTTCTTTAAGTATTTTATGTTATAAGGGATAAAGATATGGGAGGAACAAAGAGAAGGAGAAAACTTTATTAGAGACAAATATTGTTGGGTGACAATGTGAAAAAGAGACACAGGATAACAGGGATTTCTGGAAATGAATCTCTTGGGTACCAAAGGAAGCAAAAGTATAGTCTGAGGAGGCAAATAAATAATTAAGTAAGTAAGTAAATAAATGGAAATACCAACAGGAGAAGAAAGTGGTAGAAAATAAAAAGTGACTTAAAAAAAGAAAAGCTTGTGCAAAAGAGAAGAATAGAAAATAGAAAAAAAAATTGATAGGAAAAAAGGAATGGAAAAAAAAGGGAAAGCAGAGGCCTTTTGTCTGTCCTTCAGGTGACGCACATTAGAATCTTTACATGTCTGATCCATCATGGCCTCCACTTCCTGTTATACTTTTTTCCCACACCAGAATGGGGAAAAGAAGGAGGTGCTCACAGGTTCCCCTTTACTTCCATGATGAGAGAAATGCACAACTTGATTTTCTGTCCCACCAAGAGAACAAAAAAACGAGGTCTCTACTAAAGAGACTGTTATAAGACAGCATGAAGTAAAGACCCCAAAAGGAAATCAGGGTGCTCTTAGACAATGCAAATGATGTTGGGCAACCAAGATACAATCAATATCCACAACAGAATTGATTTTCTGAGCAGGTCCTATCTTGCATTAAGCTCCAGTCACTCACAATTTAATGAAGGAGAGCTGATAAACAGAGACACTTTATATAGACACTTTATATATATAATATATTATATATATAATCTATCTTTAAAAATAAGGGTTTTTTTGACCCACCCTTATAGATCAAAGCTACAAATAAAATCTCAATGTAACTTCCCTATGTTGTGAGTCTGTTGCTACAATAAAATTCCTAGAATAACTGAACTCTGACTTCTTCAAATCTCCATTAAAAATGGGAAAACATAGTTTTACCATCTTCCCAAAATTAAAATTAGCTATACCCTAAATCATTTTGTAGTTTTTATATTTACATTTTCTTTGTGTTTTATGCTACCCCACCTCCCATTTTAAGAATTAGGTATTCTAAGTTTTATCTCATAGAATGAAATTCATGCTTTTACTTGCCATTGCCTAAAAAACAAACAACTTTTTGTTGTTACTTTTGACACATTATTCATTGCATTCTTAATTTTTTAATTTTAAAAGAATCCTTTCAATGGTTTTTCCTCATTGAAAATGCCATTCATATCTCCCAGAACCTGTCATGTTAACTTATTTTACCCTAAATTTATACATAATTATTATAAAATGCATTTACAAATGACTCAATAGCAAATATTAACATATATACTTGCAGACAACTATATATTCAATATTTACCTTATACATAAATTTTGTCAGATTCTGGAGTGGATGGTTATTAAAATATCAAAATCTGCTTCTAAGATTATAGTTTTATAGCTTTGGGATAATTATTTATTGACAAGGATTATAGTGAAGAAATATTAGGTGAATAAATAAGCTGCAAACCAACAGGCAGAATTTGATCTCATTAAATTTAAAAAAAACACTAATTGTATAGGTATGTATGTATTCATCAGGTTATGATTGGTTTTGCTGTGGTAACAAATTAACCCTGAAATCCTAGTAATTAAATGCAGTGAAGGTACGTTTTGCTCATGGTACATATAGAATACAGGTGTGCAGAATGAAAGAGGACTTCTAATACAGATAGTCACTCAGGGATGGAGGCTGGCAGAGGGTCCATCATTTTGTATCTGCACTATTTAGAACATGAGTCTCCCTCAGTCTTTACAACAAAGGAAGAAAGCTCATGGAGCAGCCATTCTACTATTAGGTGCATCAGCCCAGGAATGATACACGGTCACTTCTCTTTCTAGGATACCAGTCTCAGCTAGTCTCATGGCCCATCTGAGCTACAAGGAAAGTGGGAATGGGAAGAGCATCTTTCACATATAGTACTTAGCAGTAAATGTTTCTGAGACACTAAATCTGGATATAAAAGGCAAACAAAAATCTCCTGATGGTAAAACCATATTTAATGAGAAGGGGAGGGGTAGAGAAAGGGGAGTCAGATTAAGGAATGAATGAAGATATATATTATATGCTTCCAATTTTTTTTTCATTTTAAAAATAAAAAACAAGTTTCACATTTGTTATTAAATAAAAATATCTTAAAAACTTTTCATTATGAATTTTTTCTGAGGTAACCCACTTAAAATAAAACTGATAAATAAATGGTTAAAAAGGAATATGCAAACAATTTTCATCAATGGCTCTGGATCAAGAATGAGCTTAGTGTTCAGGGATCAGCCAGGGCTCGCTCTGATTTAGTGGCTGTTGTTTGATCAATGGCTAAGATGATAGAGTGGAGAGCTTGCTAATTAAGTTCGTGGATAAACCTATGTTAACTATAACTTTGGGAGCTGTGTTCAAGATCCAAACCAGCCTGTCAGAAGTTAGCTATGGCTGAGTGTGGGGTATGTTTGTAGTTGGGAGTAAAGAATGAATCTGTGAAGGCTGCAAGGGTCAGACAAAAAGCACTTCAGGGCCTCTGGATTCTATGTAAATCACATGCCAGATAATTGTCTGGAAAGAATGGAGTTGTTCCAAGAAACATGGCACTGTTTGGGCATTTCAAGCACTAAGAGAAGCCAGGAGCGGAAGGACAAAACATTCAGGGCTTGCTATGTTCAAGATCAGGAAAAATGCATGGTATATATTTCCTGAATATGGTCAACTGTGTAAAGCCATGTGCTGTAGTGGCAAATAAAACAGACACCATCACTGTCTTCAAGGAGTTAGAGTCTAACCACCTTTTTTTTTTTAACTTACAGATGTTCTCTCTCTCGGTACCTAGTGGAACTGTTCTTTTGCAGCCTTACCATTCCCAGTGTGGCCCAGGTACAAGCAGCAACAGACTCTCCTGGGAGTGGATTAGAAATGCAGAATCTGAGGCCCAGTCCCAGATGCACTGAATGAGGATCTGCTTTTTAAACAAGGTTCCCTGGGTAGCTCATGTGAACATTCAAATATGAGAAGCAGAGGTCTGGGTTCTATCTGCCTCTCCCACCCACCCTGTCACTAAAGTATTCCAGTTGAAAGAGAGAGAGAAATTGCTGATCTGACTGTGTTTTCCAAAGATCTTATTAAATCTATAATATCTCAAGTGTTTCAGACTATATACAAACATTGTGAAGGCAAAAAATTGTGCTCAGATTGCTGCTCTCAAAGCTCACCATGTAAATCTCCAAGACACGGGCACTGTATCTCTTAGTAGACTTTTAAATCCTCAGGATATGCTCTACTGTCAGTGTTTTCTGGCTTGAAATGTTAGTGCATGAACTCTAATTGCAGTTAAACTACTAATCCTGGATACTAATCTCCAATCCCTCAGCTACCAAATCCACTGCAAAAATTGGCCAAAAGTCAAGGCTAGGGTGTTTTAAGGGAAAATAAAATGCTGAGAGGTATAAGATCCTGTCTGTCTTATGCTTAAATGGTTTTTCATGGCTCTTGGAATTAAAGTAAAAATCTTTGGGATACATTACCCGATCATGCACAACCGGGCATCTTGCTAGCACATGCTGTGCCCACTCTTCCCTCAGCTCTCTGTTCTTCAGCTATACCAGCTTTGTCCTACCATGGGAGCTTTGCCCATGTCACTGCCACTGGCCCACAGCCTTTCTAGCTCTCCTCATCCTTCCAGTCACAGAGTGAATGTCAAGTCCTCAGAGGTTCATCTTCAACACTCAAACTAGATAGTTTGTTCCCTATGTAATGGGATCCAAGAGGACCCTAAACTCCTTTCATAACATATACCACAATTACAGTTATATTTCTATCTATGCAATTATAACTTTTAATTGCCTCCTCCCCTAGGCTTTAAGCTCCAAATTCCTAGTACTGTGTCTATCACAGTCTCAATAAATATTTGTTATTTGAATGAATAAAAAGAAAAAAAGATGTAAGTCATTCTCATAAGCCACCTCAATACTTTGTCCATCTCTAAGGGCCTCTTTTAACAATATTGTAATTTTTTGTTTCTTAATCTGTCACCCTCATTTAATTGCTTGAGTTTCTGGTTGAGAGTTTCTGTCCCTTTATGCACAGCTAAGGGCCCAGCACATATACATTAGCTTGAAGATAAACCACTCGAAGATAAATGGGGGAAGATATGCAGACAGAAGCGGATGACTAGAAGGAAGGAGACAAGGTAGGGATGTGGTAGGAATAAAAAAGAAAGCAATAAAGGATAGAGTTTCTCAGGTCTAAAAAGATGGCCATAATCTAGATAATTATTAGTAATTCTTTATAACAAGTTAGATGAAATATAAATACAAGAGAAACCATATGGAGTTCATGCCAAATAACTGTGGCATGCTGACAGCATATTTTAAATAATACTGACTAAAAGTATTTTCATAAAGACAAACAGAAAGCTAAAATTCCTGCCGCTAATACTCAAATTATTAATAATGTTAATTCCAGGTTAATACTTTTTTGGGGGAAAGAATAGAAGATTTAAAGCCATGTTATTTTTAAATATATTATATTGACTATGCTATTACAGTTGTCGCATTATTTTTACCCCCCTTTACCCCCCTCCACCCTGCACTCCCCTTCCTCCAGTATATTCCACCCCTTAGTGCATGCCCATGGGTCGTACATATAAGTTCTTTGGCTTCTCCATTCCCCATACTATTCTTAACCTCTTCCTGTCTACTTTGTTCCTGCCAATTTTGCTTCTTATTCCCTGTACCTTTTTTCCCCATTCTCTCCACTTCCTCTCCCCATTCATACTCCTCCGTGTGATTCCATTTCTGATTCTGTTCCTGTTCTATTGTTTGCTTAGTTTGTTTTTGTTTTTGTTTTAGGTTCAGTTCTTGATAGTTGTGAGTTTGTTGCTATTTTACTGCTGATAGTTTTTATCTTCTTTTTCTTACATAAGTCCTTTTAACATTTCATATAATAAGGCCTTAGTGATAATGAACTCCTATAACTTGATCTTATCTGGGAAGCACTTTATATGCCCTTCTATTCTAAATGATAGCTTTGCTGGATAGAGTAATCTGGGTTGTAGGTCCTTGCTTTTCATGACTTAGTTAGAAACCAATATGTTACTGCTGGTATGAATGATTCTTGAGGAAATTCACAATGTCATTTGCTTTGAACAATATGAGGACCAACTCTAAGTGGTACAGAGTGAAGGCCAATGACAAATGCTCACATGCAAAATTCAGACCTATTGAAGAGGACCTATTGGATGAAACCAGATTGTTAGGCTACATTATTGGCTCATTTTAATTGCAAGTGTGAAGAGATATTGCACTTTGCAAGATGGTGTTCGGTCAGCCTGATTCTTAGCTGAAAGAACCTCATTCAAAGCATCCTTACAGTGTCAAAGCTTTCAAGTACATATTGCTGATATTTTAGTGTTGATATGCCATATTTTTATAAGACGTATTCAATATGTATTTGGCTATATTCAAAAAATGGTTCTCACCCTGAAGTCTTCAATTACCTTATATTTTATACTTTTATTTATACTTACTTATCCAAGACAATATATTTGTTCACTCTCAGAGAAGATGAATACTAATCTGCATCAACATCTTGGTTTTTTATTCCTAGGTCATAGACTTTTATTGACAATCTTATGCTTTCTGTAGGAAAAAAACTGGATGAAATTTATTATTAAGTGCTTCATTCCCATTCAAGGAAAGATGTTTAAATATCTTGGCTTGACAGAGCCTCTTAAGTCAAGTCCAATATAATTACTCAGATTTTGGCCAAATGCAGGCTAAACTCTGCATGTAGTAGCAGATGGTAACAATGAACTGGATTTGGAATGTGTGTAAGTAACACATCTGAATCCTGTGACATATGACTATCTCACATAGAAGCTGGTAACCATAAATCAAGCAAGATTCCTCCCTTTTCCTCACCCTACCCTATGTTTAATCTAACTCCAATCCCATTCATTTTACTTCCAAAATACATGTTGCACTCACTCCTTTCCCACTACCTGAGCTACTACAATAGTCTTCTACCTGGGCTTCTGGTTTAGATCCTTTGTTTAATCCATGCTCCACATGGGATCAAGGGATGTTTTAAAAACACAAATTTCATAATATCACCCCCAATGATTTCCTTTCCACATAGGATAAGGCACAGCAAAACTCTTCCCACTGATGTAAAATATCTTGCCATCTTCCCAAACTCATCTTGTATTACTCTCTGCTGATTTTCTTAATATTTATTTTCATCTTAAAAGTTAAGGTTTATTGCCCTGGCTTGTGTGGCTCAATTGATTGGAACATCATGCCATAAACCAAAAGGTTGTGGGTACAACCCTCTTGGTCAAGGTTCATATTGAAGGCAGATGATCGATGTTTTTCTCTCATGTAGATGTTTCTCTTTCTCTCTCCATCACCCTTCCTCTCTCTCTAAAAGCAATGAAAAAAATGTCCTTGGTTGAGGATTAAAAAAATGTTAAGTTTTATTAACACCCTGGTGTCCCCACTCATCCTGTACCACTCACCTGGGTCTGAAAGTTTGGTGCTTCTCTGGATGAGGCCCAGCTGCTATTAGTTTTAGAGTAAGCAGAGGAGTTAGGATGTTATTTTAAATACGAGGGGAGAAGGAAGATGGCAGTGTGGTAGGAAGAAGCACATTCCACTTCCCCCTACACATAGGAGAAAAACCTGGTCGATTTATGGCGGAACAGAGCAAACAGACATCAGAAACAGCATATTTGAAAACAGGAGATCAAAAATTGCAGCAGACATTGAAAAACCAGATGGTAAGGAGAGTACTCCAGCAGTGCAGAGACCAGGGTGGGGCCTGAGATCACAGGCCAGCGCTGGCCAGAAGACTCTAGGGAGAGAGCCGGGTCAACCGCTCCCTGCTCAGCCAAACAAGGTTTCAGCAGCACTGTGATAAACCTGGTTGCTTGAAATCTCACAGAGAGGAGTTAAGCTCTCATAGCCCTGGGAGGACTGAGCATGGGAGCTCGCACCACTGTCTGCACCCATGCGCCATTGGGGACAGCTGCGCGGATATCCATCAGCACCAGCATGCCACCGGGAAACCTGCGCTGCAGTCACTTGGCACCCACACACCATCGGGGCCTCCATGGCGACCAATCAGCGCCCGAGTGACAGTCAGCGCCCCCACGTGGATGGCTGGGAGATCTTAGGCACCTGCACATGACCTGCATAGGGATTGATTTGTGCCCACATGACAGTCGGCCCCCATGCATGGAAGGCCAGGAGATCATAAGTGCCTGCGCACAACCCCGGTAGGCACATGCCACCTCAGAAGATACACTTGAGGCCCAGTGCAGAGAGGCCCCGGGCTAGCTCCGAGGACAGTAGCCCAAAGATAACTGAGTGCTAAACAGAGAGAGAAGTGATACCGTCACCCCTTGGCCATTGCAGTCAGCAAGGCCAGAAAAACTGCCTTGGCAAGATTGATAACAGCAAGAGTTGGTGTGTTTTTATGTTTGTTTGTTTGTTTGGTTGGTTGGTTAGTTTTTGTTTTTTTAAATTATTTTTTCATTATTCTTATCTTTTTTACCCCTCAACTTATTTTGCTTCTCATTACATCTTTCTTATTTTATTCCTTCTTCCTTCCTTTTCAATCTTATCTCTTCTTCCTTTCTCTTTTCTTTTGCTTTCTGCTTTTCTTTCTTCTCTTTTCACTTTTTTCTTCTTTTCTTTGTTTTCTTCTTCTTTTCTCTTTTTAAATACACATGAGTGAGACAAAAACAAAACAAAACAAAACAAAAAAACCCCTGGAAGTGGAAAAACCAGAGTTGGTCCCAAAGAGGGGGCATTTCAACAGCTGAGAAAGTGGAAGCTGTGAACACCAGGATACCAGAAGGAGAGAGCAGCACTAAATCTCACAGGTATTCTACCACAGAAGTTCACACCACAAACCCAGGGAACCAGAACAAATCAATTTAAGAAGCTGAGTCTAACAAGAAGAGTCTCACAAACAATGGGAAGACAAAGAAACAGTCCCCAAATGAAAGAAAAGCAGGAAGCCCCAGAAAGAATGCTAAGTGAAATGGAGACAACTCAACCATCAGATTTTGAGTTCAGAGCAATGGTTGTCAGGAAGCTCCAAGAGCTACCAATGAGCACCAGAAACTACAGGGAAGCTACAATGAAGTCACTGAAAACTATATCAACATGAAAAAGGAAATAGAAACTAACAACAAGGGCCAAGAGGAAATCAGGAATACAATTTCTGAACTGAAGAACACAGCAGAAGGAATGAAAAGCAGAATTGATCAAGTAGAATATTGCATCAGCGAGTTGGAGGACCAAGTAAAAAAAAAAGTACCCAGAAAGAGCAAGAAAAGGAAAAGAGGCTCAGAAAGCATGAACAGAAATTAAAATAAATGTAAGACAGTATGAAACATAATAATATCCATATAATAGGGATTCCAAAAGGAGAAGAAGAAAGCAAGGCACAGAAAACCTATTTGAAAAAGTAATGATGGAAAACTTCCCTAATTTGATGAGAGAAAAAATCACACAAATCCAGGAAACACAGAGAGTCCCCATCAAGAGGAACCCACAAAGGCTCACTTCAAAACACTTCATCATTAAAATGGCAAAATTCCAAGACAAAGAGAGAATCTTAAAGGCAGCAAGGGAGAAAAAGAAAGTAACATACAAGGGAGCCCCAATAAGGTTAACAGCTGACTTCTCAATGGAAACACTCCAAGCCAGAAGAGAATGGCAAGAAATATTCCAAGTAATGAGAACCAAAAGCTGCAACCAAGACTACTTTACCCAGCAAGGCTTTCAATCAAGAGAGAAGGCCAAATAAGGAGCTTCCCAGACAAAAGAAGTCTAAAAGAATACACCTGTACCAAACCAGTTTTGCAAGAGATGCTAAAGGAACTGCTTTAAGGAAAGGAAGGAAAAGAGAGAGGGAGAGAGAGGAATGCAGATACAAAAATGGCAATGAATAAGTACCTATCAATAATAACCTTAAATGTAAATGGATTAAATGCTCCAATAAAAAGGCATAGAGTAGCTGAATGAATAAGAAAGCATGACCCACACATATAATGCCTACAAGAGACCCACCTCAGGACAAAAGACCTACACAGACTTAAAGTGAAGGGATACAAACAAACTTTCCAAGCAAATGGACAGGAAAAAAAAAGCTGGGGTACCAATACTCATATCAGACAAAATAGACTTCAAAGAAGAGCCATAAAGAGAGACCCAGAAGGTTACTTCATAATACTCAAGAGAAGAATCTACCAGGAAGACATAAACATTGTAAATATATATGCACCCAACGTAGGAGCACCTAGATACATTAAGAAAATCTTTGAGGACTTCAAAAAAGATATTGACAGCAACACAATTACAGTAGGGGATTTTAACACCCACTGTCAGAAATGGACAGATCTTCCAAACAAAATATCAACAAAGATATTGTGGCATTGAACAACACTCTAGATGAAATGGACTTAACTGATATATATAGAGCTCTTGATCCCAAAGAAACAAAATACACATTCTTTTCAAATGCACATGGAACAGTCTCAAAGATAGACCACATGATAGGACACAAAACAAGCCTCAACAAATTCAAGAAAATTGAAATCATATCAGGCATTTTCTCTGACCACAAGGGTCTGAAACTAGAAACCAACCCCAAGGGGAAAAACCCAAAATCCTCAAAATCACGGAGATTGAATAGCATGCTATTAAACAATGAGTGGGTCAAGAATGAAATTAGGGAGGAAATCAAAAAGTTTCTGGAAACAAATGAAAATGAACTCACAATGACCCAAAACTAATGGGACACAGCAAAGGCAGTCCTCAGAGGAAGTTTATAGTGATACAGGCCTACCTAAAGAAGATAGAAACATCTCAAACAAACAACTTAACCCTGCACCTACAAGAACTCGAGGAACAACAACAAAGAGCCTAGAGCAAGTAGAAGGAAGGAAATAACCAAAATCAGAGCAGAATTAAATGACGAAGAGACTAAAAGCACAATTCTAAGGATCAATGAATCCAGGAGCTGATTCTTGGAAAAGATAAACAAAATTGACGAGCTTTTAAGCAGGCTCATCAAGAAAAAAAGAAAGAGGACCCAAATAAACACAATCAGAAATGAAAGAGGAGAGATTACAACTGACACCACAGAAATACAAAAGATTGCGAGAAATTACTATGAAGAACTGTATGCCAAGAAATTTGAAAACCTAGGTGAAATGGATAAGTTTCTAGAAAAATATAATCTCCCAAAACTCAAAGAAGAAGCAGAAAACCTGAACAGACCAATAACAGCAGATGAAATTGAAGCAGTAATCAAAAAACTCCCCCCCACACAAAAGCCCTGGACCAGATGGTTTCACAGGAAAATTTTACAAAGCATTTAAGGAAGAGCTAACCCCTACCTTCACAAACTTTTTGAAAAAATCTAAAATGATGGAAGACTCCCAAACTCTTTTTATGAAGGCAGCATCATTCTAATCCCCAAACCAGATAAAGACATAACAAAGAAAGAAAACTTCAGGCCCATATTGCTGATGAACATAGATGCTAAAATTCTCAACAAAATATTGGCAAACCACATCCAATAATACATTAAAAAGATCATACGCCATGACCAAGTGGGATTCATCCCAGGGATGCAAGGTTGGTTCAACATTCGCAAATCAGTAAATGTAATATATTACATAAACAAAAGCAAACACAAAAATCACATGATCATATCAATAGATGTGGAAAAAGCATTTGATAAGGTACAGCACCCATTTATGATAAAAACACTCAACAAAGTGGGAATAGAGGGAGCATTCCTCAACATAATAAAGGCCAAATATGACAGGCCTACAACCAACATCATACTCAATGGGCAAAAGCTAAAGTCTTTTCCACTAAGATCAGGAACAAGACAAAGTTGTCCACTTTCACCACTTCTATTCAATATAGTATTGGAAGTATTAGCCACAGCGATTAGACAAGAAAAGGAAATAAAGGGCATCCAAATTGAAAAGGAGGAAACAAAACTATCATTGTTTGCAGATGACATGATAGTGACATAGAATATCCTATAGACTCAGCCAAAAAGCTGTTTTATCTAATAAATGAATTTGGCCAAACAGCCAGATGCAAAGTCAATATCCAGAAATCAAAGGCATTTTTGTATACCAACAATGAAAGAGCAGAAGCAGAAGTCAAGAAAAAAATCTCATTCGATATAGCAAAAAGAAAAATAAAATACCTAGGAATAAACCTAACCAAGGAGGTAAATGACCTGTATGCAGAAAACTACACAACATTGAAGATAGAAATGAAGGAAGACACAAACAAATGGCAACATATACCAGGTTCATGGATCAGAAGAATTAACATCATCAAAATATCCATACTACCCAAAGCAATTTACAGATTCAATGCAAGCCCTATTAAAGTGCCAATGGCATATTTCACAGATATAGAACAAACACCTAAAAAATTTATATGGAATCATAAGTGACCTCAAATAGCTGCAGCAATTTTGAGAAAGAAGAGCAAAATAGGAGGGATCACAATACCTGATTCCAAACTGTATTACAAGGCCACTGTAATCAAAACAGCCTGGTATTGGCATAAAAGCAGGCACATGGACCAGTGGAACAGAGCAGAGAGCCCAGAAATAAACCCAATTCTCTATGGTCAATTAATATTTGACAAAAGAGGCAGCAACATAAAATGGAGTAAAAGTAGCCTCTTCAACAAGTGGTGTTGGGAGAACTGGACAGCTATATGCAAAAAAATTAAACTTGAACACCAACTTCCACCATACACAAAAATAAATTCAAGGTGGATAAAGGATTTAAATATAAGCCATGACACCATTAAAGTCCTAGGGAAAACATAGGCAGGGAAATCTGAAATATTTCATGCAGCAACATTTTTACTGATATGTCCCCTAAAGCAAGGGACATAAAGGAAAGAATAAACAAATGGGATCTCATCAAAATAAAAAAGCTTCTACATAGCTAAAGAAAACAGTATTAAAATAAAAAGAGAACCAACCGTACGGGAAAACATATTTACCAATGATACCCCAGACAAGGGTTTAATCTCCAAAATATGTGACTTACATGAGTCCACTCTAAGAAGACAAGCAACCCAATTAAAAAATGGGCAAAAGACTTGAACAGACACTTCTCCAAGGAGGACATACAGAGGATCCAGAGACACATGAAAAGATGCTCAATATCGCTAGTTATCAGAGAGATGCAAAGTAAAACCCCAATGACATACCACTTCACGCTGGTCAGAATGGCCATCATAAACAAAGCAACAAACAACAAGTGTTGGAGAGGTTGTTGAGAAAAGGGGACCCTAGT
>PVKU01005189.1:0-128687 GCA_004027475.1 Anoura caudifer
TCCCACCCACATTCCCCCCTTTAGTTCATGTCCATGTGTCATAAGCTTCTTTAGTTCTTTAGCTTCTACATTTTTCCCACACTATTCTTGCCCTCCCCCTGTCTGTTTTCTACCTGCCATCTATGCTACTTATTCTCTGTACCTTTCCCCCTCTCTGATCATTTCTAAGGTGAATATTTGCAACTTGTTATAGTTTTAAGTTGCATTTCCCTTAAGAGTGAAGGTGAAGATTTTTTTATATATGTTTGAGATGATTTTATTTCTTTTTCTTTGAATTGTTGAAGAACTTTACCCATTTGAAAAGTGGATTATTGACCCTGGCTGGTGTAGCTCAGTGGATTGAGCGTGGGCTGCAAACCAAAGGGTCGCCTGTTCGATTTCTAGACAGGGCACATGTATGGGTTGTGGGCCAGAAGCCCAGTAGGGGGTGTGCAAGAGTCAACCACACATTGATGTTTCTCTCCCTCTCTTTCTCTTCCCCCACTCTAAAAAATAAATAAATAAAATCTTTACCAAAAAAAAAAAGTGGATTGTTGGGCTTTTTCCTCTGATACATAGAATTTAAGGAGTTAGCACATTGTTACATAAATTGCATCTATTCTTTCCAGTGTGGTATCTTTTGACTCTACGTATGATTAGTGTTAAAAATTTACCATTCATTCCTTTTTATTGCTCAGTAGTAGTGTAGTATTTCATGGTATGGCTGTGTGGCAGTTTCTCTACCTTTTCGCCTATTGAAGGGCATTTTGGTTGTATCCAGTTTTTGTCTTGCAAATAATGTCATTTCCACTGACAGTATATGATAGATCCAGATTTTCTGCATTCTTAGCAGCAGATTGTTTTTATTTTAGATGTTTAAGTAGGTATGTAGGGATATCTCATTGTGTTCTTAATCTGTATTTCTTTCATGGTAATAATGTTGAACATCTTTCCATGTGCTAATTGCCTTCTCTGTATTCTCCTTAGTGAAATGTGTGTGTACATCTTTCACATATTTTGATTGCATTGTTTGTTTTTATACTGTTGAATTTTGAGTGTTACTTTATATATTCTAGATACTCCTAGTCCTTACTCAGATATGTTGTTTGCAGCTGTTTTCTTCCAGTCTATACCTTGTGTTTTTATTAAACTTTTGATTTTCAAATTTTTATAGATGTATAGGAAGTTATGAAAAAGTTTACATGAAGGAATGTCCTGTGTACACTCTTCACCTTGACTCCTCCATTGTTAGTATCTTTCCTGACTACAGAGAAACACCAAAACCAGGAAACTGACATTGGTACAGTTCACAGAGCTTATTCAAATTTTGAGTTATTTTATATACTCATTTGTGTGTGTTTAGCTCTCTGCAGTTTTATTATATATGTAGCTTCATATAACTGCCACCACAATCAAGATACTAACTTTCTAATATTACAAAACCCCTTCTTGCTACCCTTTCATACCTTCACTTGCCACCTTCTCCTGTCCCTAGTCAGTTCGCTAGCTCTAAATTACATTATTTCACCTATGCTATGTAAAAGGAATTATGCCTTATAAATCCTTTGAAGATTGGGTTTTTTCACTAGCATGATTTCTTTGAAGTTCATCCAAGTTGTTTATATCAGTAGTTTGTTCTTTTTATTGTTCAGAAATATTCCATCACACAACATGCTATCATTGGTCTAACCATTTTACCCACTGGAGAACATTTAGATAGTTCCTTGTGTGGCTATTGTGAGTCAAGTTGCTATGACTGTTCATGTACAGGTTTCCCATTTTACATTCCTACCGGTCATGTATAAGTGATCCAGGTTTTTCTGCATCCTGGGCCAGCATTTAGTTTTATCATTAAATTTAGTTTTATTTTAGCCATCTGATAGATTTGTAGTGATATTTAATTGCTTTTTAATGGCTAATGACATTGGACATGTTTTTATTTATTTGTCATCTGAGTATCCTCTTCAGTGAAATTTTTTTTATTATCTCTTGTCTGTTTTCTAATTGGAGTATTCTTTTTATTATTGAGTTTTCCGAGTTCTTAATATATTTTTAGTTAAGTCTTTTTTTGAGTATGTGGTTTGCAAGTATTTTCTCCTACTTTGTAGGGTTTTTTTATCTTCTTAATAGAGTTGTGGAAAACAAAATTAAAACATTTTTTCTTTTATAGATTGTGCTTTTGGTGTCAAGTCTGAGAACTCTTTTCCTAACCCTATATCTGATATTTCTCCTATGCTTTTATCTGAAAGTTTTATATTTTATGTTTTACAGTTAAAATTATGATCCATCTGTTGTTACTTTTTATATAAGGTGAAGGTTAGGTTGAGGTTCATATTTGGATATTTGATTGCTCCCGTACCACTTGTTGAAAAGGCTGTTCTTCCTTCATTGAATTGATTTTGCACCTTTGTCAAAAGTCAGTTGTCCATTCTTGTGTGGGTATATTTCTGGGTCCTTTGTTCTGTTCTACTAATCTATGTATCTGTCTCCCACCTATATATATATATCTCATGATCTTGGTTACTATAGCTACATAAGAAGTAATTTCTCTAACTTTATTATTTTGCTTAAAAGGTTTTTTTGGGCTATTCCAGTTTCTTTGCCTTTCCATGCAAATTTTAGAATTATCTTGTCTATCTACAGAAAAAATATTACTGTGATGTTTGATAGAAGTGCATGAAACCTGCATATCAATTTAGGAATAATTAATAGTTTTTCAATATTGTGCTTTCCAATACATGAACATGGGAAGAGTCTGCATTTATTTAGATCTTTGGTTTTGTTCATCAGCATTTTGTAGTTTTCAATATGTAAGTCCTGTACTTGTTAGAGCTCTACCTAAGTATTTAACTTTTTGAGTGGTCACTGATACTAATTATATTTTAATTTTTTATTTTCGTGTGCTTATTGCTAGTATATAGATATACAGTTGATTTTTTGTTGTTTATTTTGTGTCTTGTGACCTTGCTAAGCTTACTTCTTAGTTCTAGGATGTTTTTTGTAAAATATTTGGGATTTTCTACATTGACTACTGTGCTATCTGCAAATAGGAACAGTTTTATTTCTTTTTTTATCATTGGTGTGCCTTTCATTTACTTACCTTGCTTTATTGCAGTAGTTGGGATTCTAGTATAGTGTTGAATAATACTGGTAAGGCTGAACATCCTTTCTTTGTTTTCAATCTGAGGGGGAAAGCCTCAACATAAAATGATTGTTTTCCTGTTTTCAGACTTTTTCTCTTTAAGTCTACCTTGTTTTGTTTTGTTTTTAAACTTTTTAAAGAATTAACATTTGCCTGATAGAAACTGTTCTTTGTTTTGTTTTTTTATCCATCGCGTTTAAACATGTAATGGCTTTATTGAGATACAATTTGCATACCATACAATTTACCCTTTTAAAGTGTACAATTCATTGGTTTTAGTATAGCACCACTGAATTTTAGAACATTTTCATCAGCGCAGAAAGAGACCCTGTACCCGTTACCAGTCACTCCTCATTCCCACCTTCCCTAGCCCCTGGAACTACTAACGTCTTTATGGATTTGCCTGTTTTGGACATTGCGTGTAAGTGGTATCATATAATATGTGACCTTTTGTGGCTGGCTTCTATTACTTAATATATTTTCAAGGTTCATCCATATTGTAGCATGTATCAGTACTTTATTTCTTATTATGGGGAAATAATATTTTATTGTAGAGAAATACCACATTTTATTTATCCATTCATCAGTTGATGGATATTTGGATTGCTTCTGCTTTGTGGCTATTGTGAATGATGCTGCTACAAGTATTTGCATGGGTATATGTTTTCATTTATGTTTGGTATATATGTAAAAGTAGAATTGCCAAGTCATGTGGTAACTCTGTTTTAACATTTGAGGAACTGCTAGACTCTTCCAAAGAAGTTGCACCATTTTGCATTCTCACCAGTAATGTATGAAGGTTCTTGTTTCTTGTCAACACTTAACTGTCTTTTTGATTATAGCCAACCTAGTGGGTGGGAAGTGGTATTTCATGGTAGGTTTCTCGCTTATAAATGGCAATCATATAGTTTGCTTTTAAAAAAACTTTAAAAATGTAACTTACTCTCATTTTTATGTTATCACTACTGTATTTGGTCTTTATTCTGCCATCTTTTTTTTATTGTTTATTTTTGTTTCCTGACCAGTAAGATGAATTATGCTTTCTTTTTTCCCCTTCATTTTATAGTGGTTTGGGATTTCTCCCTTCTGTTGCTATTTAATAAATGTTTACTATTTAGAACTTACCACTTCTATCAACATCAACAATTTTTCAGTGTAACCAATGTGTATCTCTTTTTCCCCCTTCATTAATTTAATTTATTCATTGATTTATTTTGTCAGGATTGTATTGATGGCTAGTTTCTCAAGATTTATACTAACAAGTAATGCTTAGAATCATTGACAATCATTTTTCCCTCATTGCATGGTGAGAATAAAAATCTAAATAGATTAATAATTATGGTTATGAAAGAATTGCTATAAAGTGGAGAAATACATTCATTTTTAGTGCTTTACTTAAGATTATTTGAGAGGACTCTAGTGCATAGAATTCAAAAGCTAAGAAGCAGTCGTTCAATTCAAAGTAGATGGGATGGAGAGGGAATAAGAAAGTCTGATGAATGCATTGAGAAATGAGTTAAAGCTCAACCAAGAGAGTGGAGCTATAACAATATTTAAAATATCAAATTGTAATGTTATGCATCTAGCAGATTAGGAATTCAGATTTTCAAATTGATGCAGGATGTGAATTAACATCCTCCTTTTTTTTTTTTTACACCTATTTATGTATATTTTTAGAGAGGGGGAAGGAGTGAGAAAGAGAGGAAGAGAAATATTGATTCAAGAAACACTGATAGGTCACCTATCATATGTGCCTTAACTGGGACTGAGCCTGCAGCCTAGGCATGTGCCCTGGCTAGAAATCAAACTGGCAATCTTTCACTTTGTAGGATGATGCAAAAAAGCCACACCTATCGGGGCAAACTTACTTGTTAGTAGAAAGAGTACATTATTGTTTATCAGATAGCCTTGATACTATAAAATACATTTTTACCTAAGATTGAAGTTTCTGTAGAATTGATCTCATGGTTAACTTTTAGATAAAGTAAACCCCCCATATGTTTGTATTTATCATTTGTATATTTGTGTATAATTTGCTCATGCTTATGCTTCCTCACCTGAGGATATGCTTATTGATTTTAGAAGTGAGGGGAAGGGAAAGAGAAAGAAAGAAGAAGAGAAACATTAATATGAGAGAGAAACATTGATTGGCTGCTTCTTGTACATGCTCCAACCAGGGGCCGACCCTGCAACCTAGGCATGTATGCGTCATCACTGGGTATCGAACCCATGACCTTTCAGTTTATGGGACGATGCTCCAACCAAATGAGCCACATGGGTCAGGGTGATTGATTATGGAGTGCTTTTGAAGTCAATTTTAAGTCAAGATCATATTTATGTAACATTTATGTTTTGCATATTAATTTTCACCTCACTGTAAGATCTAAGTTTGCTGAATCAGAAGAAAGTTTGGAAGACAATGAGACTTTACTTAGTGTGACTAGAATAAAAAGTGCAGGAGCTTTTATACCTCATGAATAATCTATATTAGCCTTTCTAAGTGTGCAGCTTACTTTTTACTCTGCTCCCCAGTCTAGCATTTCACTTCTCGTTTTATCCTGTTATGCTTAAAAATGTATATTTATTTTAACCTTACCCAAGGATATTTTTTCACTGCTTTTAAGAGGAGGTGGGGGCAAGATACATCAATATGAGAGAGAAACATTGATCCGCAGTCCTCTTATGTGCACCCCAACCAGGGATCAAACCCACAGCTTGGGCACGTGCCCTGACTGGGAATTGAACCCATGGCTTTTTGGTCTACGGGACAGGGCTCCAACCAACTGAGCCACATGGGCCAGGGCCCCTGTTATGCTTTTAATGTAACTTCTGAAATGTGTTTTAACTTTATGTAAAATGAAATTACAGTTAGTAATGATAGTGGTTTGCTCTATCTCTTACTGCTCTACATAGATTAACTTTCTATATAAAATTAGAGGATAGGCACTCAGTTTTTGATAATTAAGAAATCATCTCACACAATTAAACATTTTATCATTTAAAAAATGATAATTACCAGTCTGATTCAGTTCTTCAACTGAAGGTCATTGCAAGGTATACTTTTTCTATATGGTGAACTACAGTTTAGATAATCATTCAGTTAATAGTGATGTGCCCTTTTCCAGTTGATTTTGTATACTCTAGATTGTGTATGCATGTATTTGCATACATTAATACGTGTGTATAAGACATAGTACATTTGTTTGTACCCAGAGTTGGAGAGTGGAAAAGAAAGAAATGAGAATGCATGTATTAGAGGTATTCAACAATTTGTACTGCCTTTCCTCCCTTATCAAAACTAAAAATGATAGTTAAACTTGTCCCTATGCTCATGAGGAAAGTAGCCTATGCTTCTAGAATTTCTAAATTCTGTGAAAGGAGAGTGTTTTGGTACATGAAGGTGAACTTCAGGAGCAGGAAGAAATTATTTTCTTGCCTGGGTACAAAATTGGTCCAGCTCAGGTTTCATTGGGAAATTGTTTTTGGCATCTTGCTCTTTGTCTTTATTCATACTTCTCCCACTTCTTATTGCCCCCTTCTTTAGCTCCTCACTGTGGTATTTTCCCCAGGCCTGTATATGGCACCTCCTGTTAAACCCCATGAAACCCCTCCATTTTCCTTCCAGTATTATCTATAAAATAGAAGAAAACAGTCTGAGTGAAGGGAGTTGGTTCTGAAAGTCAGTGTATTAGTCTGACTGTTGAAGATTCTTGAAATTGCCCATGACAACAGCGTGCCATGTTTAAATCAATATACAGCACAGTAAGCTTTCCTTCAGCATTGGGTCAGATTGCTCTTTCTTTGGCTGAACACAGATGAAGTGGGCTATGTTTAGGGTCATGTTGTGTGGGGGGAAATCATTACTGCATCTTTAAAAGACTAGCATCATATTCAACACGGCAGGTTGTTCTCGTCAGAAGTACAAAGAAATAAACTGAGGAAGGGAACCAAACTCTTCTCCCCTGGGGACTCTGGTAAAACTAAATATCCGGCATTTTTATGGTTATTTAGCACCGTAGAGGAAAAATGGTTTTGAACATTGAGTTAAATCTAAGAAGCTCATTTCTGCTTGAGCATTCTTCTGGTTTGGCTCCATTAAATTAATCTTGATATTCATAATATTTCTACTTTTGAAACATAGGTTTTCTACTTTGGGTAGGTAGGAGTCCAGGATTGTAGCTATATGTACATGTTTGCTTATTTGTAATTAGGTGTTTGTCAGGGATTATCCATTAATTTATAGCTATTTTCCCCTCTGATCATAGTACATATGCTTGAATATAGATTCATTTGCCACCACCTTCAACCTCATGAGTCCTCTTAATCCTTATCAGAAGGAAATTCCATTTCTTCCTATGGGAAAGTAAACATACTAGTTTGTAAGGCAGAGTTCTCTTACGCGTATTTCAGAAGTACAAAACAGTACTTACTTAAATGCCTGGAATTTCTACTTTGTATATTATAAATATAAATTAATTATGAGTAAATGTTATTAAATGCCTAATATTTACACTAAATAATTATAGACTTTGGGGCCTTTTCTGGGTTAATGATTTTTAAGCTGTTACTCAAATTTTAATATTTTATACTTCATTCAAAAAAAGAAAGGATAGTGTAGAATGGATTTGAAAATGGCTATTTAAATGGTACCTAAGTGCAGTTATACAACTAGTAGCAGTGTTTGATGAAAGATAAAGTGGCCAGCACAGGAAAAAGGTTGATGGTAAATACTTAATGTTTATACTTAGCTAGAGAAAATACACTTTAAGAAAAAACTAAGTGCACAGACATTTCATTTCAATTTGAACTATCAGGTAGAAACATTTAAAATAATTTCCCTTGCTAGTCCAAAGTGCTGGTGTAGTTAGAAACTTCTAGCTGCTTTTATTCAAGAACTCTTGTACAAGAAAACTAGAGAATCAACTGTGAGGAACTGTTAGGACTAATTAAGGATTCAGCATGAGAGCTAATTAAAAGTTAATCTAAAAAAAGAGTATTCTTTTTCAGATCTGGAAATGATAGAAAAATTCACCTAAAACTGGTATAAACACAAAAGCTAATCCATTTAGATTATAAAGCAAAGAATTGAAGGGCTTGATGCTGAGCACAGTAAACAACATTACCAAGATCCTTTCTTGACCCTCCACTCTCCCTGCCAGCTTCTACCCCATTGCTTTGCTCCTCATGGTGGCAAAATTCCATGAGCAAATCTTCTGTAACCTCTTTCTCCAGTTCTTCACCTTCCATTCTTCTCTAAGTTCACTCCAGTCAGGCATTTGCTCCAATCACTCCACTGAAACATCCCTTGTCAAGAAGATCTGTGATTCCAAAATTCAGGGTCTCTTCTCAATCCCCAGCTTACTGGGCCTGTTAGCAGCATTTGACTGAGTCAGTCAGGTTCTCCTGTTTGCAGCAAGCACCATGTCATTCAGGACACTACTCTTTTCTCTTGATTTTCCTTCTGTCTCACTGGTCATTTCTTATACTTCTTCACTTACTCCTCCTCTTCTCTCAGACTTCCTCTGTCTACACTTACTTGGTGAGTTTATCTTGTCTCAAGGCTTTTAATAGTAATTTAACATTTATGGTCTTAATTTTATATTCCATCAAGACCTCTCATTAGTTTCAGAGTCACATCCAACTTCCTATAAGAAAGTCATCATTCAGATCTTTATCTCAAATTTGTTATATCCAGAAGTAAAGATTTGTTCTTTCTTCTGAAACAAATTACATCTACAGACTTCTTCTTGGTTAAGGGTATCTTCATTTTTGTAGTCGCTGAAGCTAAAGTTTTTAGTCATCTTGGATTTTTCTTTTATTATGTCTAAATCCACTTAGTTAGGAAATTTTCTTGGCTCTGTCCCTAAAATATATCTAGAATCTTACCACTTCTCATAACCTTCGCTGCTGCTACTCTGATCTGAGCCGTCATCTCTCACCTGGATTATTACATTGACCTCTGCTTCTACCTTTCTCCCCCTTAACAGTATTATCAATGTAGTAACCAGAGTGATTATTTTAAATGTAAGCTGATCACATTACTTCTCTGTTTAAAACTCTGTTGTCCTCCAGTGTGACTCACAGTGAAATCCAAAATTCTTATGATCTAGCCCTCTCTTCATTACTTGTCTGATATTATCATTTACTAGTGTTTTGTTAACTTAGCTGTAACCACAGTGTCTTTCTTGTTTTTCCTTGAATGTACTATATTCTCTTAGGGCCTTGGCACAGGTCTTTTCTTTACCTGGAATGTTCTTCCAGCAGATACCCACGTGGCTATCTCCTTTAACTCAAGGTATTAGTATTTTTTATGACACTTAACTGGACTACCCTATTTAAAATTTTAACCTCATTCTTTCGAGTTCCTATTACCCTGTCCTATATTTCCATAATGTTTATCATTTTCTAACATACTGTGTTTATTATGATATTGTTAATAATATTTTTTCCAGTTAGAATCTAAGTGTTACAAGGACAGAGGTTTGGATCTCTTGTTCATTGATTATCCCAAGAACCTAGAATAATATCTTAAACATATTCGATGCTCAGTAAATATTTGTTTAGTGAATGTGTAACTAATTTAATTTCATGTTCTCTATTTTGTGACTCTGCTTCTTCGATGTTGGTCCCAGTTTTTTAGGCATTATGTAGTCCCCAGCAGTTCCTGGAATTCTTCCAGATTTAAATCTAGCCAAAAAGAGGAAAAGTCTTTGTCCCAACATTTCCAGGAAAAGTCCTGAGCTTCACTATGATTGAACTACTTTAAATGCCATGCCCAGCCCTTGACCAATCAGTCAATCCTGGCAAGGGAATGCAATGTACTTTTTAGCCCAGACTTTGGTCATATGGTCCATTCTGAGACTCCAAGTCAAGTCACAAACAAATGACTATTGGAGGATTAGAAACTGCTAACTAAGTAGTTATACAGGACATGTGTACTAGCTTATACACCGCTGTTTTACAAAGTGTGATCCTTGGATACTGGTTCCATGAGATCTCAGTAGGTGTTCTTTGACCATGTCTGATTAAGTTTGAGAACTTAAATTTAAATAAATTTTGTTATTGCAGAATTTCTCAGGGTTTTAAATGTTCTCTATAAGTCTCTGACTGAGAGATGCTTTATGCAAGAACTTCCCCAAAATTCTTTGAACATGGAACCCTTTCCCTTCAGATCATCTCAAAGTATTTTCTCAATGGACCACACTATGAGAAATATTGCTATGCTGGCTAAGAACTAGTTAGAAATTTGAAGGAAAATCTCAAGTAACAATAAAATAAAATATAAAAAAATACTCATTAAATGTACAGGACTTATTTGAAGAAAAAAATGTTTACAGACCCTTGCCAAAAAAAACCCCCAAAACGTTAATATATAGAAAGACACAGCCCTGGACAAGAAAAGATGTCTGATCTCAATAAATGTATTGTGGTTGTAATTAAAAATCCAATTTAATAGAGAGGGAGATGAAGGGAAGAAAAGGAGAGCTTTATCAAATTCTAAAATTCCTTTGGGTTATAGGCTTTTTTGATTACAAGGAAGAATAATACCTCAGGTCACCTATGAAAAGTTCATTGTAAGAAAATACAGGAATTAAAACCAGGATCAGAAATCTATGATTATGTACTTGCTCTCTCTGGTTATGTGCATTCCTTCCCTTTATGGCACCTCTGTATCTTTCTAAGCATCTGTTTTGTTTGTCTCTCTGGGTACAAAGAGCACTTAAGATACTCCATGTTCCACACTCCACATCCTGGAAGAAGGTTGTTTGAATTGATTTTAGTTAATATGTTGTTAATGGATGGATCCCTTCAGGCCTAGTCATTTAATGCTTTGCCCAGAAGTCAGTGGATAGGCCACCCCTGGGACAGTTGTGCTCCCTGGTCGTATTAATGGCTGTTCAGTACAGAAAATAACCTAGAGTTGTTTCCCTGGTAGGAGGTGCACACTGGAAAGGTACATCTATAAGAAGAATTTGGATGTGGTGGGTACCATGAGCAAAATGTCCAATATAATACAGAAAAAAAAAAGAGAATAGAGGAATTCTGAAAAGGGGGTATATGCAATACCACATTAAATATACTATACATATGCAAAGGTATAGTAATCAAAACTGTGGAACTGGTGCCTGAATAAGCAGTTAATGAAGTAAAAAAATGCAATTTGAAAATAGCATAAAAGTGAAATTTCTGATTAGTGGAATCAGTTGAATATTAAATTGTTCAGGAGTACCTAATTAAGCATTGAAAAATAAGATTCCTACCTTGTAACTTATCAGAATAATATCAAAATTATTTAAAGATTTAACTGCTTGAAATTAAACTAAATAACAGGAAATATAGGTTGTATTTAAATAAATGCCCAAATAATGCATTAAAATGCATAAATAATATGTAGGTAATACTGGGTTGAGGAAGGAAAGGAAACAAGACTTAAAAAAAAAAAAAACTTTATTACATTAAATGGCAAAGTAAACCAAGGGAAAATATTTATAATCTATGACCATATTACATATCTTTAATGTATGAAAGACTATAAGGAGTAATTTGTGTATGAGAGATCGTAACCCTACCCAGCCATCAGATAGTGTTACTCTAGTTTACATATTGTCTCGCTTTGCTAGATGACTATTCCATGTCTTACTCTCACACAGCACTATTCTCTGTTGACTTTGCTTCTTATTTCTTCTGCACTGAGAAAATGGAACCAATCAAAAGTTAACTTCTAAAAGTTCCCGCCATCAAAAGTACCCATACTCACCTATCTGCATCTCGGACAATATACTTCATACATTTTCTCCTGTGACCCTGGATGAACTCTTTAACTCTTTAGTCTCTGGGCTAAGGCCAGTTTTTACACTCGTGCATTAGATCTCATTCACTTGCTTATTCATGGATATCGCTTAGTAATTCTTCCCTTTCGCTTCTATATCATCAATTATTTGCCTATACTAGATGATTCCCATTAATATACAATTTCATGCTAACTTTTCTCATTTTAAAAACAAATTACATTTCTCATAATTTTCCTCCAGCTATACGTCCATTTTCTTTTCCTTTACCACAAAATTCCTTGCCAGGAGTGTGTTGATGTACTGTTTTTTATTTTTTTTCCTCCCTTTTTCTTGTGAACCTTTTCCGAGTAGGTTTTTACCTACCCTCTGCCAAAGAAACTGTTATGTAGGTCAAGTTCTTTAAAAGTAGTAATCATTTCTCAGTTTTGAAACATCAAAAGAAAAAATTAAGAGATGACTAATACAGCAGATAGAGTGATTCACAACATAAAACCAGTAACAGCATGGAAAATAGTCAACTTACAAAGTAGTCAAAGAAATGGAAATTTAAAACAATAAGATATTTTTTATCTACTGTCCAGTGTTGGCAAGGAAAACTTGCCATATAGAACTCTCATATACCACTTACTCAAGTGAACAACATTGCTGGAAACAGTTTGGCAACTTGTACAAAAGGTTTAATGATGTGTATATCTTTTGACCCACCCATTCCTTTTGAAAGTGAATGTCCTAAGGGAATAAAGATTATAGAAAAAAACACACACACACACACCTAGGGAGGGAGGAAAGGATTCATGAAAACATTGGTTTTGGAAGGAAAGTTGGAAATAACTTCAATGTCCAGCAGTAGGAGATTAGTTAAATTATACCATCTATATAATAGAACACCATGTAACGGGTATCAAACTCATTTTCACCTGGGGCCACGTCAGCCACGTGGTTACCTTCAAATGGCCAGATGTGACTTTAGGACTGTATGAATGTATCTACTCCTTAACAGTTAAGCAAGAGCTCGGCACTGCTGCCAGGTAGAGACAAGGTGCCAGGCCAGATAAAACAAGGTGGAGGCTGGATTCGGCCGTGGGCCTTGTGTTTGCCACCTGTGCCATGTAACCACTTAAAATGGTGATGAAGATAGGCTATTAACATGGGAAGATTTCTTTTAGTATACATGTTTAAGTGACAAAATATTCAGTACAGTTTTGTGGAAAACAATGTGTATGTTATGTTTAGATGTGTGTATATATAGGAAAATACCTGGAAGAATATATATCAAAATGCTTTTTAGCTGCTATCATCAAGTAGCAGAATTTTATATTTCTTCTCCTAATTTGGAATGGTTGTATATTACCAGCAAGGAAAAAAAAAACATGAAAAGATATTTTTGTAAAAGAAAGAGGGAAAACTAACTTCCCAATTACAGTTGGCTTCCTTTTTCTATTTTTGCATTAAAACATTGATCATCAGACTTGGTTCATAGCTGACTGGCTTGGTTTGACCCAATCCTGTTTCTTAACCCCACTGGACTTAAAATAGCCTGATAGTCTGCCAGCATGATAGAATAGATGGGCCAGATAAAATATTTACCATACTTTTAGCTTTGAAGTTTCCAAAGAATCTATATAGGCTCATTTGATTAAGTCTACCAACGGACCAACTACTACCTCAGTCAACTGAGCCATAAGATGCAGACAAATAGGACAGGTAGAGTTAAACTCCCGAGAAGAAAGATGATGAAAGAAGCATAGACAAGTTTACTGAGACTGAGTTTATTAATGTAAATTAATGACGTAATTAAAGTGTGATAAAAGGAAATTAAAGGGTTTTGTAGAGCTACAGTTCAATAATATTGCATGTGACAGTTGTGAGTATTGGTAGTTTTTGTTCTATCTGAATGAAAAATTGCATGTGTAACTTTTGTTGTGCCCCAAAAACTTTATTCAGGTTTTATTGGAAAATACTGGACATCATGAAAATTCTCAATGTATTAATAGAACATTCCAGCTGTATATTTAATGTGTGTGATATACTGTGGTTTTTTAATGTGAAGAATTTTAAAAGTAGTTCCAAAGAAATCAGTTTTTGCTTACTCTTACTGACCTTTGAATGTATATATATACACAAATGTACTTATGCTATACATATCAAGTTTATATCTTGCCTTTTTTCCTTTAATATTTTATGACTTCTCATGACACTAATACTGTTTGCTTTAAAAACTTCCCATTTTTTAAACGTAAAGTAGTTAAAGTAGTGTAAATTTGTTGATAATTCAGTATGTGCCTTTTACTAGAGAAAACAAATTTTCTTCAATCTTCTGTCTTTTTGTTTTTAGAGAATGAGGGGGGTGGAGAGAGAGTGGGGAGAGAGAAATTTGTTGTTCCACTTATTTATGTGTTCGTTGGTTGCTTCTTATATGTGCCCTGAACTTGGGGTCCAACTGAGCTACCCTTCCAAGGTACAACCTTCTGTCTTAATGGTTGCTAGCAGTCTAATCAAAGAAACTATCATTCCAGCTATGTCTTAAAAAATTACATAGTTATCCAGGTTTTTGTTTGTGTGAATAAAGCAGAGAGCTCATTAAAGATTTCAAGGCTGACATTTGTAGATAGGTACTTTAGTTTCACTTTCCCCAAGACAGCAAGAAATATTCTATAACAGAAAGATGACTATTTTTAGCTTTTCTTTCTGCTGGTGAGGTAGAATAGCGAATATTTTTAGAGCAGTTGAAAGTACAGCTACTTAGATTAGCTCAGTGTCTCTATCATCAGAATCTCAGTAGCCTTGTTTATTTTATGTATCTAGGTTTTACCATCCAGTGTTTTGAATTTATGTAAATTGCAACATGATTCCTCTTTTTCTTTTTAAGTTTAACTTATCTTCTCTGTGGGATAACATTTAAAAAGGGAAATTTCAAAAACTTTAACTTTCTCTGCATATTTTGTGTATTTTGAGTTATAATTATGTCCTGCATACTGTGGGAAATGCTTTTCTTTCTTACAAATGAAACATTAGTAATTAATATTTATGAGAGTATGGTTGTTGAAAATCTACCACGAACACAAAAAGCCCTTAATATTCACAAGAGAAGATTTTAAAGTGTGGTCTTTGTATGTATTATTAATTATGAGCCACCACTAGAACATTCCATCTTTTCTCTGAATTGGAACATAAAGTGAAAATCCAAGTGACTTCTGTTTTTACCCTCAATGAGAGCTACTGATAAGTATAAAATTCAGGTCACATTGGGAGGCTGAGATACACTCATCCTGCATCCTCAAAACAGCCAATAAGCAAACTCCTATCTTAGCAAAATTTTAAATTACTCTACACTATAAAACTTTGGAGGCTTTCAAGATTGATTACAATAATTCAAAATAATATGGTAATAATTCACAAATCTGAGATTTTTTGTGTAATTTGATATTGCAGATAGACAATTAAAGCTCTCATATTTTAGTGTTAAATAAAATCAAGCAATGACTTAACACACCATTCACACCGCAAGTCATTGCAGTCTGGCTTTTGCTCCTGCCATGCCACTAAAATATGTCCTGCTAGATCACTGTGACTCATTGGCTGTTAAATCCAGTTCTCAGTTCATATCTTAGCTGACCTCTGAGCATTTAACACTGCCCACTCTGGCTTTGAAATAACTCTCTCACCTTGGTACCAAGAGTGCCATTTCCCCCTACTTTACTTTCTGAATTTTTAGCCAATTCTTCCTTGACTTGAGCATTAAATATGAGTACCAGTTCTCTGTGGTTCTCTTGTTCAGCCCTTCTGCCCTTTTTTTGCCTTTTTGCTTTAGTCACTACTTTCTTAAACAACTTTATCGAAATATCTTTGACATACCATAAATTACACATACTTAAAGTGTATAATTTAATATATGTTGACTGTGTGACATTATGACAATCACAATCATGAATATATCCATCACTACCCAAAGTTAGTAATCCTTCCCAGCTACCCCTTCTATTCCCACCCAAACTGTAGATTAGATGTACTTTCTGTCACTATACGTCACTTTGCATTTTCTAGAATTTTATGTGATGGAATCATGGAGTGTGTGGTATACTCTGGGTGGAGGGAGGTTTAGCTTCTTTTACTTAAGGTTACATTCTAAGATTTATCTGTTCGGTGTATCAGTAATTTATTTTTATTGCTAAGTAGTACTTCATTTTGTGGGTATAACACCATTCATTCATTCACCTATTGATACACATGGATTGTTTCTAGACTTTAGCTGTTGAAAAGAAAACTGCTAGGAAAATTTTGGTCCACACCTTTGTATGGTTATATACTTATTGTTTTCCTTGGGTAAATTGCTTAGGAAAGGAGTGTCATGTAATAGATGCAGGTTTAACTTTTTATGCAACTGCTAAACTGTTTTTGACAGTGTTGGGCCACTTTACATTTTTCACCACCAGTGTGTGAGCTTTCCAGTTGCTCTGCATCATTGTCAGTTCTTAGGATTGTCATTTTTAAAATTGTAGACATTTTGTTAAGCATGTACTTCATTGTGGTTTTAATTTACATATCCCACAGACTAAGGATGTGGAACATCTTTTAATGTGCTTTTTTGCCATCCATATATTTATTTTTGGTGAGGTATGCATTCAGATCTTTTGCTCATTTTAAATTTTATTAAGTCATTAGCTTTCTTGTTAGTGACTTGTGAGCGTTCTTAATACGTTCTGGCTGCAAGTCCTTTAATAGGTATGTGATTTGTAATTTTTTTCTCCCATTCTGTGGGTTTTTTTCCATTCCTTTAACCGTGTCTTTTCAAGAGCATAAGTTCTTCATTTTCATGAAGTTCAGTTTATCAACTTAAAAACTGGATTGTGCTTTTGGTATCATAACTTAAATCTTTGCCTAACCCAAGGTCACAGAGATTTTCTTTCATGTGTTTGCCTAAAACTTATGTAGTTTTAGATTTTACATTTAGTTCTGTATTTTACTAATCTTTTTATTGCGGTAAAATAATATAATAGAAAGGAAATTTGCTATTTTTAAGGGTACAATTCACTGTGCTAATTGCATTCACAATGTTGTGCAACCATTACCACTGTTTCTGAAAAGTTTTACATGACCACGAATAGTAACTTCATACCCACTGTGCAGTAACACCTTCCTCCTCCTTCCCCACCTCCAACCTGTAATAACACATAACCTACTTTGTATCTCTATTAATTTGCCTTTTCTAGATATTTCATATAAGTGAAATCATATAATATTTGCCCTATTGCATCTTCTTTATTTCATTCAGTATAATTTTTTCAAGGTTTATCCATACTTAAGCACATATCAAAACTTTATTCCTGCCCTGGCTGGTGTGGCTCAGTGGACTGAGTGCCCACCTGCAAACCAAAGGGTTGCCCATTTGATTCCCAGTCTAGGTCCCCAGTAGGGGGTGCATGAGAAGCAACTACACATTGATGTTTCTCTCCTCTCCCTCCCTTCCCCTCTCTAAAAATAAATAAATAAAATCTTAAAAAAAAAAGTTAACCTAAAAAAAATCTTTATTTTTATGGCTGACAAATATATTCCATTGAATGGATATACATTTGTTTATCCATTCATCTGTTGAGGGACACTTGGGTTTCTTCCACCTTTTGGCTATCATGAATAAAGCTGTTATGAGCATTGGCATGCAAGTATCTGTTTGAGTCCCTGCTTTTAACTCTTTGGTATAGTATATATATGAGAGTAGAATTGCTTGGTCGTATGATAATTCTGTGTTCAACTTTTTGAGGAACTGTCAAATTGTTTTCCACAACTTCTACACCATTTTAATATTCCCACCATCAAGGTATGAGGAGGAGTTGCACTTTCTCCGTATGCTCACTAACACTTATTTTATTTTGTTTTGTTCTTAATTATAGACATTCTAGTCAGTGTGAAGTGGTATCTGGTTCTGTGTATGTGATATGTGATTTTGATGTGCATTTTATGTAATGACTAATGACGCTGAGTATCTTTTCATGTGCTTGTTGTCCTTTTATATATATTCTTTAGAGAGATCTATTCAACTTCTTTGGCCATTTATTGTTTTTTTTTTTCTTGTTATAGGCATTACTAGTTATTAAACCCTTATCATATATATGATTTCAGATCTTCTTGGCTATTCTGTGAACTGTCTTTATACTCTCCTTTTTGTGTCCTTTGATGCACAAATGTTTTAATGAAGCCTTGTTTTTCTTTTTTTTTTTTTCTTTTGCCTGTGCCTTAGGTGTCATATTAAAGAAACCCTGGCAAAATACAAAGTCATGAAGATTGTCTACCTCTCAGATTTTTATATTTTAGCTCTTAAATTTAGCATTTGTTCCATTTTGAGTTAATTTTTGTGTATGATGTAAGGCAAAGGTCTAACTTTATTCTTTTGCTTGTGGATATCCGTTTTTTTTCTAGCACCATTTGTTGAAGGGACTTCTTTCCCCACTGAATAGTGTTAGCATGCCTGTCAAATCAATTGACCATAGATGTGAGGGTTTATTTCTGGGCTTGCACTTGTATTCGTTTGTCCTCTGTGCATATCCTTGTAAATTTTTGTTGAAAACTGGCTATTTTGAGTATTTTACTGTGCTAACTCTAGAAATCAGATTTTTCCTTCTCCTCAGGGATTGCTTTTGTTACTTGTGGAGTGCAGCTGCCCATTTGTATAGTGACTTTTTTCCACACTACTTTTGCAAAGTGTTTATTTCTTGTTAGGTGTAGTCTGTGAGTTTCTCTTCCATTGTTTCTTTAGTCAGCCTGTGACCTGACAGATCTCTCCAAATGTTTGGACCCCCCCCAAAAAGTGTGTAATTTCTTTTAAATCTTTTGGTATATACTGTTGTGGAAGCTGCTGAAGCCTGATGCTGTCTTGAAACAAAGGGAAATATATCTGCTCTGGTCTCTCGGGGAACTGCCAGACCAAACAAAATGCACAACTCCCAAATTTTGGAGACTAAGTCCTTACTGTCCATACTGGCCAGCCTCTCCAGGAACTTGGGCCACAGTCTTCACAGCCACAGTAAGGCTAAGGAATGGCGGATAGTTCCTAGATCACACACACAGCTCTCTCAGCAAATTTCATCAGGTACTCCCCAGGCTGCTGTATCTATCTGATCAGGTTCCAGACTTCTAAATTCATTGATTCTCATATGTTTTCCCAGCTTAATTGTTGTTTTGCAGGAGGGACTAATCTCTGGAGCTTCCTGCTCTATCCTTTTCTGTAATATTTATCACTTATACTCTATTTCGAGGCAAACATTTTTTTCTTGCATATAGATACCCAGTTTTTACAGCATCATTCATTGAAAAGACTCTTTACCTGAAACTTACATAATGTTATATAAATCAGTGTTCTCTCGTTAAAAAAAAGGGAAGGTAGTGGTTTTTTTTTTTTTTTTTTTTTTTACTAAATTACCTTTGCACCTTTGTCAAAAATCAGTTGTTCATGTATATGTAGGTACATTTCAGGACTCTCTTCTGCTCCATAGCTCTATTTGCTGTCTTGACATGAACACTATACTGTCTTATTTATTATACTTTTATAACAAGTCTTGAAATCAATTAGTGCTAGCCCTGTAACGTCTTTCTTTTTTGAAGTTGTTTTGGCTCTTCTGGGTGCTTTGCATTTCCACATGAATTTTAGAAGCACCTTGTCTATTTCTGTATTAGAAGGAGAAAGCTGGAATTTTGATTGAATTAGATTGAATCTGTAGATTAGTTTGGAAAGAACTGATATTTTAACAACCTTGAGTCTTCTGACCCATGAGTACTGTATATCTCTTCATTTGTATGGGTCCTTAATTTCTCTGAGTAGTTAGAATTTTTATTTGCACAGATCTTGCACCACTTTGTCAGATTTATCCCTACCTAAGTATTTCGATTAGAGGGATGCTATTCTAAATGTGTTGTTAAATGTCAATTTCTGATTTCTGTATATTATCTTTACCTCACTAAATTAACTTTACTAATAGCTTTTTGTAGATTGTAACAGACACTCTACATCGATCATCATATTGTTTGTGGGTAGACAGTTTTACTTATTCTCTAATCCAGGTGATTTTTATTTTTTCCCTTGTTACAGTGGTGAGAATTTCCAGCCCATTCTTGAATAGAAATGATGAGAGTGGCTGTCATTGCATTGTTCCTAATTTTTTAGGGAAAGTTTTAGTCTTTCACTTTCAAATACAGTGTTGGCTGTAAGTTTTTCATATAAATTCTTTATTGGGTTGAGGAAGTTCACTTCTGTTTCTGGTTTGCTGAGAGTACTTTTAAAATCAGGAATGGATATTGAATTATTGTCAAATGCATTTTCAACATCTATTGAAATGACAGTATGGTGTTTCTTTCTTAGTTTTATCCAGTAACTTGAATGTTGAAGCAACATTCCTTAGATAAAGCTCCTTTGGTTATGATCTATTATTTTTTTTAATATATAGTTGGATTTGATTTGCCAAAGTTTTTAAAGAATATTTATGTTTATGTTCATTTCCTTTTCTTATAATGTCTTTGTTTTACTTTGGTACTTGAGTAATAATGACTTCATAGAATGAGTTGAGTATTCCCTCTTTAATTTTTTGGAAAGAGTTTATCTAGAATTTATATTACTTTCTTCCTGAATGTTTGATATAATTCTTCAGTGTACGTAGAATTGGTATTATTTTGTTCTTAAATATTTGGTAGACTTAAGATATCTCAACCTAGAGTTTTCTTTCAGGAAAGAGTTTTAACTACAAATTTAGTTTCTTTGCTAGATATAGGACTATTCAGGTTATCTCTTTCATTTTGAGATAAAAATTTTCTGGAATTTTTCAAGAAATTTTTTTCTGAGTTGTCAGAAGTTTTTCCATGTACGTGTTCATCTTCTCTTATATGCTTTTAATAGCTATAGAATTTATAGTGATGTCTCTTCTTCTTCCAGATATTGTTCATTTGTGTCTTTTCTTTTTCTTATTAGTCTTCTAGAGGTTTACCAATTTTATTGATCTTCAGAAAGAAGCCAGCTTTTGGTGTTACTGACTTTTCTGTATTTTTTTTTTGATTGCAGAGTACCCCATTATATGAATATTTATTTATCTTGTTCTATTATTAATATTTGGCATAAGAATAGTCTTAATGGGACTTGTATAACTAATTTATATAATAAAAATGACAAAACCTTGAGGAAACGAATAAATGGACACAGGTACTGTACCCGAGGATGGGAAGATTAATGATATAAAGATGTCAGTTCAAAATAATTCATAGGTATATTGTAATTTTACTCAAAATACCATTGAGCTCTAAAAATCATAGCAAAAAGATTCAGAAGTTCATTCAGGGGTGTCCAGCTGGTGGGCTTCATGTAGCCCAGGATGGCTATCAGTGCGGCACAATACAAAATCATAAATTTGCTTAAGACATTATCAGATATTTTTGTGATTACATGTCACAGTGTATTTCATGTGTGGCCCAAGACAGCTTTTCTTCCAGTGTGGCATAGAGACGCCAGAAGGTTGGACATGAATAAGTATTTGAGTTTATGTTAAACTTTTGAAACAAGAAGAACAGATGGAGAGAGAAACCTAGCTATAATATATTAAAACATAATGAAGCTATAACAATTAAAAAGTAGAGTGCTAGTACCAGCATAGAAAAGATCACTGGGAAAATAGCCCAGAAATAGACTGTGTTGAATATAAGAATTTAATATATTATAAAGGAAGCACACATATCCATAGGGAAGGGAAGGATTATTTAACAAATAATGTGTTAATATAACTGTATGCAATTCGTAGTAACAGAAGTTTAGATTTTAAGATACCACATACTAAAATAAGTTCCAGCCCTGGCTGGTGTAGCTCAGTGGATTGCACGCAGGCCTGTGAACCAAAGGATCACCGGTTTGATTCCCGGTCGGGGCACATGCCTGGGTTGCAGGCCAGTTCCTAGCAAGGGATGCACAAGAAGGCAACCACACATTGATATTTCTCTCCCTTTCTCCTTCCTTTCCCCTTTAAAGATAAATAAATAAAATGTTTAAAAAAGTAAATAAAAAAATAAAATAAGTTCCAGATGTATTAATAACTACATAGAAACAACAGGCCAAAGAATTGAAATTTTTATTGATTGAACCTAAGAAAGGGAACAACTAGAATTTACAAAGACGACTGATAGATTAGACAAAATAAAAATTTAACTTTTATATCATCCAAAATTGTAGCCAGAATGAATAAATATATCAGGCTGGGAGAAATATTCTCAGCAAATTTCCAAGGGTCATTGTTTTTATATATCAGACCCTTATGCAAATATAAAAATTGGTGTAGGACAAGATTAAACAACTAAATAGGAAACTAAAAACAGGGAAATTCTTAATGCAAATTAAACTACTAAAGAGTAATCAGGACCCCCTATTAAATTAGCTACAACTCCAATGCAGGCCAGAGCAGGGTGCAATTAGTAGGTGCATAAATTGCTAAACTTATTTAAAATATTACAAGTGTTACAACCATTTGAAAATCACTTCTGTGATGTGTCAAGATCCATAGAAATCTCTATATTTTTGACCCCAAAATTCCACATCTAGGACTGATTCAAAGACGATAATAAGTAGCTCTCCCTTCCAAAAAACAAGCCTGTAAGTCCAAAGATGTTCACAGAGTTGTTTCACATAATGAGAAGTTAGAAATGACCTAAATGACTAATCAAGGGAGTATTTAAAATTTTCATATGCTCTGTACATAGAATACAATGTAATAATTAAAATATAGTAATAGAGATTGTAATTAAAAGTATAATTGTGGCATGGATAATTTTTAAGATCAAGCTTTCAAATTGTATACATAATTTGATGTAAAAATGACTGGAAGGAAATATGTAAAAATGATAACCAGTTATGATGAGGGGTTGTGGGTAATTCTTTCTTCTTTCTTTTTTCTTTTTTTGTGATCCAGTATAACACTAGGCTGCATTTATAGAAGTATAGCGCCTGTTGGGGGAACTAACAGATCTACGTTATGAGGAGAACATGAGCTTTGAAAATGTGTAGATCTGAGTTCCAATTGTAGTTCTACTTATATGAGGCTTGATAGTTACATTACTACTTGAAGCGCAATTTCTAAATCTAAAAAAGGAGCAGATACCTTTTCTTTGTGACTGTTGTGTGGATTAACAATACTAAATGGTTGTTGTTGATAAAAAATACTGTTCTAATCACATCTTGGCAAGAATAATATCAGTCAGCTTACAAGCAACCATAAATCTCAGTGGCAAACAAGTAAGGTTTATTTCTTGCTTATGTTGTAGCTGTGGGACTGCTCCATGTTCTCTTCACTGTAGAGTCAAAGCATACTGGAAAGAAAGATGGTAAAACCAAAGGATAGCTGTTACGGAATTCTGTTTGGAAGTAGTATGCTTCCACTCAAATTTCACTGGGCAGGGCTAATTAATATCAGTGGCGTTGGAGGTGGAATCCTCTTGTGGGGATGGGCCAGTACAGATGGGCTGCAAATATTTGGAATAATATATGCTATGACAGAATGTGTCCAGTTCTGGCTGCCACTTCAGGGTGTGACAACCTGGGATTTGCCTATAGAGGAAAAAGACTATTAGGGAGGCGAGTAATTCTGAAATCTTGCCTGAAACATAGTGGGAAGAGTCAATGGGGGGAGGCATATTAATGCTGTCTAAAATACTTGAAATGGTGTATGACATCAATGGGTGGAGGTTACAGCGTTGTATATTTTGATTCAATATAAGGGCATAAAGAGGAAAGGGGACAGAAAAGGAAATTGTTGGTTGTTTTAAATACCTAACTGTGTTTATATTCTTCAAATTAACCCAATTAGGGTTTGTGTGTATGTATGTGTTTATATATTGAAGGAAACAAATTCAGAGTGGGAAACTACCTAAGGTCATATGGCAAGTATGTGGCAAAACCAGTTTGGAATCTAGGCCTCTGTGTTCTCATCTGTTTCCACTAAACTTTGCTGCTCTCTATAGGGTGGCAAGGTTTCTTACAATTAAACTGTTCATCACCAGCCATCTTCTTCCTGATAAGGTAATGGCCACTTTTCCTCATCTCTAAAAGGATTCAAAGTATGAGTGGAAGGGTTGAAATAAGGTTTAGCTCTAGATCAGTGGTTTACAAACTAATTTGATCATACGGATATCTTAGAAGAATAATTTAGCATATACTATATATGTTATATATTAAACTATTAATGTTGTATGTTATAAAACACAAAAATAGAAGTGTAAGTTTTTCATATAAAATTTTAGGTATTTTAATTAACTAGATTTGAGATTTTATATAAATTCTCAACTTTTAAAACTCCTGTTTTATAAGTAGTTATTTTCTCCTTCATCCCTGTGTCTGTGTGTCCACAAGATACAGCATTGAGGTGCATACCCTCAACATTGGAAGTTACTGTTTTGGATAACTTCTAAGAGTATGAAGATTTTATGATTCTGTTTGGCTTGAATTTTTCTGAAAGGGATATTGATAGCTTAATTCACTTAAAGGTTTTAGGTACTCTGTTATGTAAGGCTCAAATGATAAATTCTTCACTGGTGCTCATAGAAGAAATTAAGCCTGAAACTACATAGTATAAAAAGATGCTTTTCCAGATAAATAGTAATAACTGTGAACATTATAATTTGTATATAAAAGAGGATGTATTGTAAATAGGGGTTATTCTTAAGTAGTAAACCTGATTCTATGTATGGCACAAGAAACTGCCTCGTTATTTTAGCCATGTCTTCTTTATCTAAATCTGCATATACATGTTGAAAACTTACTGTATGCATATATTCTAAAATGAATCTGAAATTTTGCCTAGTGAGTAATACGAATTTTCGTACTTGGGAAGTTATTTTAGCACTGTTGTAGAGTGGAGCCAGAAAACTAAATTAGGCTAAACCTACTGGACTAAATTTTATCTTTATAGAGACATAATCTCTAAGAAGCAAAGGAGTTACTTGCATTATTCCTGACACAGGAAACTGTCTGGTCCTTGGTTATTGGCTATTTGCCAGGTTGATACTTCACATTTAAGATAACTTTCTGGTTAGTAACTGTTTCTTGGGGATAGATTCTTTAAGAGGAAAACTTTCCCGCATCACAGAAAGCAGAAATACACACCTATCCTTTAACAGATACTCCTACTGTATATTGAGATAAAGAGCAGCAGTGCTTTTCCCCATTTTTCCCCACATAGTGGGACGTTTGTGAAGATTGTTCAGTGTGACATACTGCACTTTGGTGGTAGTTGTAGAGGAAGTGTTGCTTGCAAGTAGGATCAAACCCAGTTTTTAAGCAAGAGTTGGCCAAATTCAGCTACTTTTTCTTCACAGGTTTAAGTGGCCCACAGGCTAGGAGTTCCTTTGGTAATAGCTTTTAAGGATCTTTTAGTTCTAGAAAATTACCCTGGAAAAGTACAGTTTAAATAGTTTAATCTGCTCTTTCTTAATTTTCATATTATTTTATTCAGTCAGCAGTCGCTCAGTGCTTCTTTGTGCCAAACACTGAGAAAATATTAGTGACCAAGAGGGATATTGACCACTGATTTTTTTCATATATATAATGTGTATTAAAAGCTAATAGAACTGTTGTTTCTCACAGCAGCGTGCTGTATGAATCCCTGCTCTACACTGGCCTGTGCTTGTTCTCTTGCTCTTTTCTCTCTCTCCACCTCCCTTTCCCTCCATCCCTTTTCTTAGTCCCTTCCTCTATTCTTGTAACTCTTTCCATCTTTGAGATAGTGAGTGACCACAAGCAGATTCTGAAGTCAAGTCACCTAAGCATAGGAGAAACTGTGTATGATATTTATTAGATAAAACTTGAATGGTGTAGTTAGGAGATGACGAAATTCTTAATTTGCCTTAAAGACTAGCTGTCATCTTAACCTGAGCAGATCTCCAGGTGCGTATGTTTGTTACTTAGCTCAGAAACCATGTATTTTATCTTTAAATGGGTTTATGTTTGACTTTAAGTAAAATTAATATCAGCATGTTTTATTTACAAGTGTGCTTTTTAGATGCCAACTTTATACAATAAGATTATTTTTTATTAGTATTTATTTGATTACATATTTTCTGAATCTGAGTCCCGATGTATTTTCTGGAGTTAACCGTTTTTGTGCCTTTTCCTACAACTGGTGCATTTCTTATTCTTTAGTGCTTTAGTTGCCTTGTTATCTAAACTCGAGAATATATCTCAGTTAATGAAAGGCATGTGATTGGTTATTTATTTATTTTTATTGTGTTCTTTAGTGATGAATTTGAAGGTGATTAAAAGTATAATTCTTCTTTTTTCTTTAGCATCAGACAACAGTCAGCGCTTTCGAGAAACCTGTTTTGCTTTTGCATTGACACCGCAACAAGTGCAGCAAATCAGTACTTCGATGTAAGTTCTCTTCAAGTGTAACTTGCAGTTTGGCTTTTAAGTCCAGTCTTGTCTATAAGTGATTTTTAAAAATAGCATATTGGGCATTAGTGTCATGCAAATATTAGTATTGAAAATCCTATTATAGTGTTAGTTACCCTAAAAACAGTTGTATTTCTGATCATTTGAAAAACTACCTGGAGTAACAGTGTCTTTGAATCAGCTTTCATGTGCAGATTTTAAAAATAATTGTAGCTCTTATTCTGTCCTTTCTAGGGATATTTCTGGGACCAAATGTGACTTCACAGTGCAGGTCCAGTTAAGGTACAGTGTTGACTACAGTATATACCCAAAGTTTAAAAGTTAATATTCCTGAAATATTTTTTAAAATTCAGCTAATTTTCTTTTTTGCTTTTAAAGATTTTATTTATTAACTTTTAGAGAGAGAGGAAGGGAGAGAGGAAGGGAGAGAGAAAGGGAAAGAAACATCAATGTGAGAGAGAAATGTGGATCAGTTGCCTCTCACACGCCCCCACCTGGGGACCTGGCCTGCATCCTAGGCATGTGCCCTGACTGGGAATCAAACCCCCAACCCTTTGGTTCACAGGCAGGTGCTCAACTCACTGAGCCACACCAGCCAGGGTAATATAAGTAATGTTATTATTCAACATCTTTGGTTCTCGAGGAATAGTGGAGTGCCTTGATTAGTAGATAGAATTAGGTCCAGGGGATGGACTTAGAACATTTTGCTAAAAACAAAAAACAAATAAAAAATTCCACAGGCAAATAAAGTTGGGATATACTGTATATTATATCTCCCTCTTAAAAAGTTACAATGGATATTAGCCTAGTTCTGAGAAGTTCTACATTAAGAAAACTTAATTTCATTTTTTTGATTCAGAATTACTTAAATTTGTTCAACTATAAAACCATCCCCCTCGGAACATGCTTAAATGATTGGAAACATTATGCAGACAGCTACAAGTGGGTAGTCATGGTCACTGAAACTACATTGACTGAATTACGTACTTTAGACCTGCTTAAATATGCTTATTCTTCATATGAAATGTCTAGTCTGATAGTTTTTCAATTAAGTTTGACCATCTTTTAGATTAGTTATTGAGCAAAAATATTAATGAAGTCATATTTTAATAAGGGAAATAAACTTGTTCTTTATTGTTTAGGTTTTGTTTATCAGAAACCAGTTGTCCTCAAGAAGATCACTTCCCACCCAATCTTTGTGTGAAAGTGAATACAAAACCTTGCAGCCTTCCAGTAAGTCCTAAAAGCTATTTTTTCTAAATCTATTGCCAACACAGGTATTAAATAGTCATCACAGCTGTTGTTAATCATAGTTTTTTTATTGAGAAAACATCTCTATTTTGGATATATATTCACTGAGTGAAACGCTTGTGCCAACTATATAGAGTTAACAGCTCTGACATTAGCTGTGGAGACAAAATCTAGGACTTGGAGTTGAGTGCTTTAATGTCGCACTGGATTTTGGGGAGAAGAAATTGTTTCAGTAAAACCACAACTATATTCATGTACATCTGGAAGCCTATGGTAGAATGGAAGAATGCTGTGGGTGAGAGGAGGGGCTGTTATCAGTCATCCTTCCAGTATTCCTTATATGTATACCTGTCCAAGATTTTTATGAATTTATCCTGATTCTTTAATTTTAGAGATTTTTAAGATCTGTCACTGTTCATTTCTTAGCCTTTTGGGTAAGATCAAGTGTAGATCTGTCACCAGTATTTTTTTCAGGCTTAGTATAATGAGACTGTAGGGTTGTTTAGAGAAATACAGGCAATTCTTGTAAATGTTTGCTTCTCTACTTTTTAATGGAAATACTCATATATTCTAGTGCATAGTTTGTAGGGATTTTTTTTGAAAATGGAAGTTGAAATGATTATAGAGATAATAAGCAGAAATAAATTATATTTTATTCTTAGGGTTATCTTCCACCTACTAAAAATGGTGTGGAACCAAAGCGACCCAGCCGACCAATTAATATCACCTCACTTGTCCGATTGTCTACAACAGTACCAAACACCATTGTTGTTTCTTGGACTGCAGAAATTGGAAGAGTAAGTAATTTTTTTTTATACCAAGTTTTTGTATTACGATACGTTAATCTCCATGGCTACCTGGATTTATATGTAAATCACGATGTAAAATGAGTTGCAAAGGGATTTATTTTTGTCTCATAATGAATTTTCAACATGTTCCCATTTTAAAAATAGGATTGTGAAGTTCCGGTGTTTTATAACCTGATCTTTCAGCAGTTTATCATAAATGTCTTCGTATGTCATTACATATTCATCTCCATGATTTTAGATGGCTACATTATATTCCAGTATGAGTGTGCTGTAATTTAGTCTAATTCCTGTTGTTCAGTACTTAATTGATTTATTTTTAGATTACTTCATTACTATTTCAAAGAGCATTTTGAAGACCATACTAGTATCTATAGTTTTCAAACGGACATAATTTACTTAGAGTAAGTTCCTAGAATGGAATTACTAAGTCAAAGAGCATGCTGAATTTTAAGCAATATTGTGTATGTTGGTGCATTACCTTACAAAAGATGGATTGTACGGGTTTATTCTCTGACTTTTCAGTGTTTATTCACGTGCCTGTTGACTCCTACCCTGTCAGCACTGCATTTTTTAAAAGTCTTTACCGATTTTAATAGGTAAATAATGGCACCACATTGCTCTAATTACTACTCCTTTTATTATTACTGACATTTAACATTTTATGTTTGTGATTATTTCTATTTTAAAATTATATTCATACCTGTATTTTTCTTACTTTTATTAATTTATGAGTTCTTAATATATTAAGACAACCTTTCTTCTCATGTTGCAAATACTTGTTTCTAGTTTATTTGCCTTTTATTTTTATTTATGTAATTATTTAATGTGTAGAAGATTTAAATGATTACCCAGCCAGCTTTGTTTCCTTTGTAGTCTTCTTCTCTCTTGCTCCTAGCCCCTGTCAGTGCATAGTCTGCTGGCCCCTCCCGAGGTGACATGAATAGAATTTGTTTGTATTTTCTTCTAGACTTTAGAAGTTTCTTGTTTTACCTTTAAATATGTAATCCATAAATTTATATGTGGTGTGAAATAAAAATTTACTTTCATTCTTTTAGTTATTCAGTTGTTCTAATGCCACTAAATAAATGCTTATTCAGAAGCCACCATTATTATATATTTGATTTTTATTTATTCTGGGTGTGTTTCTGAACTTTTAAAATACTGTTTCTTATATTAGCATTCTTTTTCTGGAACAGTGCCAGAATGCTTTTAATTACTTCAGTTTTGTGATATGAGCTCATATCTATCCACTAATTCAGTTGAAATTGCTTGAATGCTACTGTATGCAATAAACTATACTGTAGTATCGTAGCAAGGGAAAAAAATTATTACTCTCTTGGAGCCTGAGATCCAGGGTCAGGTGGTCACACACACAAATGTGCATGTATTTATCTTAAGTACTATAAGGAAGAGGTGTGTGGTGATTTTAGACTGTACTAAAGTATATTTTCAACTAGAGAGAGGTGAAGCAGGGCTTCCCTGATAAAGTAGTGAACTGGGCCAAGAGTTGCGAGAAGGGAAGAAGGAATCAGGCAAAAGGTTCAGAGAAAACAACCTGCCCAACACCCCTGTGGTAGGGATGAACGCAGCTGCTCTCAAGGAACTGAAAGGGAGCCACTATGGCTGGAGTGGGGGTAGAGACACAGAGAAATATACAGCGTGAGGCAGGAGAGGTAAGAAAGGCCCGACCGTAGAAGGTGGGCCTGAGAAGCCATGGGAAGAGTTTCAGAAAGGAAGGAGGGTGGTAAGCAGTGTTGAACAGATGTTGAGAAGTCAAGTATGGTGAAGCCTAAAAAATACCCCTTGGATCGGAAACACAAAAGAGGCTTTATTTAGCATGGGCTCTTTTTGGTGGATGGGGGGAGGAGAAGCCAGATGGTGCTGACCAGGTGGAGGTGAGGCAGTAGAGATAGTGAGTTATGGAAGTGTGACTGGAGAGAAGTGTGAGAGTTATTTTTTATTTTAATGGGAGAGTCTTTGACATGTATTAAAGATGATGGCAGTTATCCTTTTGAGAGGAAGAGATTAAATATACAAGAGAGAAAAAGATAATCAATAGTGAACTGCATCGTAATGCAGGATAGCTAGAATGGACAGCTTCTTTTTCTTAATGGAAGAATAAAAGGACTAGATGGGTATATGTGATTGATACTGGAAAGATGAGCAGGTTCTGATCAGATGACTTAGGTTTGTGAGGTAGGTCTGCTGAGAGTGAAAGAATAAACAGGGTCTTTAAGGAGAGCAGACAGGTTGGAAAAGTAATTGCAGAAAGGCTTGTATTCCTGCATTGCTCCCCCAAGTCTTATTTATTGTTAACATATTTAAAAGCCAATTATTTCATATATTGGTTCCAATAACTTTTTAGTTGATTTCTTGTTACTTCTTGGTAGGTAGTTTGAGTGTGAGATGTGTCATTATACAAATAATCCTAATACTTGGGTCATACTTTCTTGTTCTTGTTCTGTTGTACTGGCTAGAACCCTCAAAACAATGTTAAATAATGTGCTAGTGGACATTTCCTCACTTTTTCCTTATGTTAACGAGACTACTATTAGTGTCACAACATTAAGTATTATAATAATTATTAACTTCTAATAGAGCTTATTACATCAGTGATATATTCCTATATTCCTCTTTTAGTAGATATCCTTGTGAGAAACCGATTTTAAATTTTATCATTTTTTTTTTTTTACATCTGCCAAGGTCACATTTGTTTCCTTTGCCTAATTAATATCGTTAGGGTTTCTGAATCTTTTTTAATGTTACACTTCTAGTATACCTTGGGTTTCCTCCTTTGGCCTCTTTTTTGAAGAGGGTGTTGAAATGTTTGTTTTTTTTTCTCTCTGTGTGAAAAGTATAGCCTGCCAAGGAAGTGTGGTAGACATCAGGGTGTTCACAGTGAACTGGGAACAAGGCCGAAACTGGGGGAGAGGAGGGGAGGTGGTTGCTGATACACATGCAGCACCAGAGGAGGGGGTACTCTTCCCATGGGAGGGCTTCCCTACCTCAGAAAAAAGACACTGTCTTCGGTGATTTGAACAGGTCTTCCAGGTGAGGTAAGAGCTTTGTGTAGACTCCCGATCTTCGTGTTAGAGACCTTTTTTGAGATAAAACATTGAAAGAAAATTACTCTTTTTCAAAGCCCAGAAGACAATTTATTAGTTATTTCTCAATCACTGGTTTTCATTCAGCTTGTAAAGATACTCTGTTGTAATATCTTATCCTGCCTCAGGTAGTCAAACTGCATTTAGCATTTCTTAAATGTTTATTGTAGGGAAGTTATTTACATACTGGTATAAAAAGCACTTAGTAAGTAGATTATGTCTTAATTATGGAGAAAATGGCCTATGAACTTTGAGAGACAGTTTTGAAGACTTTCAAAGAAAGCATTTGACAAAAACATCAGTATAATGCAATATATATATCAATAGTTGGAGTTAGGTAGTACTTTGGAGAGTTACTGAGAACAATATAACAACTACCTAAAAGAGATACTATACCACTGTTAACTTTTAGGGGTTTTACTACTGAATCTCTTCCATGTGATCTAGGATTGAATTCCATATTACCAGTACAAGTAGCATTTGTTAATACCGAATGTTCCTTTTGCTGTTGCTGCTGCTTTTGCTTTTTTTCCCCTTCTTATTTGGTTACGTGTTTCAACTAGAGTGAGCATGCCTTTTCACTGAACTTGTAGTTGTGATTCTACTTGATCTTTCTTTAAAATTTTATATAAAGCCTTAGGGTAATTTCTAGTTCTGAAGATTCAAGCTGTCAGTACATAATTTCACAGTGTTAATTAGCATTTCTCTAGTTTCTGTCATACTGGAAACATTAATTAAATAAATAATAAAGGTGAATAAAATTTTTCCCCCTAAAAGAAACCTTTTATTTTAATATTAGATTGATATGTTATGTGCTCTAAAATTTAGGCAAATATTAAGGTTACTTTTTCCTCATTAATTGTTAAGTTTATAAATGAAAGTAAATTAGCTTTGACACTTCATTTTTTTAAAACTTGTGTAACATGTGAACATGAACTCTAAATGAAAAATTGATCTTTCAGAGGGCATCGTAGGATATTTTTCTCTTGTCAAAAGAGGGAAAAGCATTTTTAAAGCTGGGAAAGGAACTAAAAGTCGAAACAGGTTAGAAGAGTGAAAGCTGTCAGAGCGTGTGAAGGCAGGAGCTGGGGAGAACGACGCTGACCTTGGCTGTGCAGTCCCTTCTGGCATCTCTCCTCTTGGCTTCTCGTGCCAGCTCTATCACCGAGCAGATACATGATCATGAGCAAATTGCTTTTTGTGCCTCAGTTTCATCAACCCTTCACTTAGAAAAATGCTTATCCTACCGATTTCTTCTAGGCCTTCTGTGAGGTTTGAATGAAGTAGATAGTCTTACATTGAGTGTTTCAAAACTGTATGTAAGTATAAGATAGAAGATGGCAGTAACTATTTTTACTTTTGCTTCTTTCTAAATCTCTTGATCTTCCTCTTGATTTCCATACCAAATGGGAAGTGGGCCTTCTCATTTAAATCTCTTACCCTTCATAAACTTCAGCCCTTTTTTCTTTCTCTTACTCAATCACATACCCTTCACTCTTCCTTGGCCTGTTGATTAACTGTTTCCTTTGTCCTCCTTTCCTTCCTCAATCTCTAGGTAGTCCCTCTACTGGTAATGGATATTCATCTATTCATTTGCCAACCCAGCAGCTTCTCATTGAGAATCTTTAATATTCCCTCTGCTTGTTGTGATAATGGCTCAAGTAGGGTCTTTTCAAGAACTAGTTAAAGGCACAGAGAGAGATTAAATAAGTATAGGTTAGGAAGCCAATCTAACTTGTAATTTTTTAAATAACTACTATTTTTTATATATATATGTATATATACAGCCTCCTAATTATGGTTCATGATGACTTTGGCATCTTACTGGCATTGGTTTATATTTAGTTGTAATTGTGTTCTTTTATAGAAGTGTTAAATTGATTAGCTTTAAGTGTAGACAGTTAGGTAATATAGAAGCATGAGAGACTTGGCTTTATCACTTGAAAGCTGCAAAATTAGGGCAAGTCCTTTTACTTCTCTACATTATACACTTTAATCTCCTCATCCATCAAAGTAGGTTTCTGACCACCTCAGCAGCTTTTTGGGTAGGATTAATGAGTTACTGTTCATGAAAACCCCTAAGATACTACATGGCATACAGTAGGTGGTTTAACAAGCATTAGTTTTCTTTCCCTGTTGCTGTGGGATTAAATTAGATGTACTGTTTACTTACATATGTTATTTGTTTTCTGCATCTTTTTTTTTCCAGAACTATTCCATGGCAGTATATCTTGTAAAACAGTTGTCCTCAACAGTTCTTCTTCAGAGGTTACGAGCAAAGGGAATAAGGAATCCGGATCATTCTAGAGCTTTAAGTACGTATGATAAACTTATTTCATTTGTGTAGTTGGACTGTTTTGGTAAAGGTTAGAGTAGTGTTTTCTAAACTCAAGAAATTTTAGGGGTTTTTTATTTTTTTATTTTTTATTAGAGCTTATCATAACTGAAAACCTTGTTTCAAGCTAGAGTAAATTGAGACTTGAGTAATTTGTTTGTTATGACCTATATTTTATAATCTGTATTTTACTGATCTTAAAATTAACTTTGTAAAGTCAGTACATGAACATGGAAGATGGAAGGGTATATTACTAAAACCTCATAAAGTAAATGTTTGAGCAATTCTAGGAGATGGGAAGGAAATCTTTGCATATATATTTCATGAGAATTACTTTACAATTAAGATTATCCAGGAAAAATGTTCAGGGATATATATGGTGACTACATTCCTGCATTAACAAAGCAAAAAGAGAGTCAGTGGAATGGTAGGAATAATAATGAAGTAGGTCTGCTGTTAATTAATTATGTGGCCTTGGATAAGTGACTCTACTCCTGTGAGTCTCATATTCCTCATCTGTAACTAGGTTTGTACCACATGATTTCTAAAACCCCTCCAAAGTCTGGGTTCATAGGTATTAGTGACTAGGTGGTTCATTTTGTCATGTTGAGTGAGATTTAGTAGTAAGGTCTGCACATTTACTCTCCTGGCCTCAATTTTTGAGAGTTAAGGCCAGAGTTTGTCAGCTTTTCTAAAGGGGTAAACTAAGGTCTTCTTTTATTCTTTGTGAGAGATAGATTTTTCATGGATGGATTTGGGAATGGGGCTGGGTGCTTAGGAAATAAAACTTCTGCAGACAGGAGTTACATAGCTACCCTTTAAGGATTCTTGATATGAACTAATTAATGAAGCCCACTATCAGATGTGTGGTTAGGAACAATGTGGTGGAAAAAAGTAAATAGTAAGGCCAGCTGTCCTCTCATTTCCTTTCGTAACATAGCTTTTGTCTTTTTTTTATAACCTGTTTCTATGCCAGCATAAAAAATCTACTACCTCTGAATATCTGTATATCCACAATAGTTCATTGAAGGATTTTTCTGTATTAAAGGGGCTTTTTAAATAGGAAAATAATAATGCTGAGTCAAGAGTCACACATTTTTGGCTGACTCAGTAGGCATGCGTTGACTGGGGGGCTAGAATGACAGCAATGGCTTGGGGTCTAGGGGAGTAGAAGCACCATTTGGCAGGGACAAGCAGGTAATAAGGAGTCCTGAAAGTAAGAGAAGTATCCAACATCTATTTTGAAGGAGAGTGCAAGAGAGGAATGTTTTTTTCATACTCTAGCTGAAGTCCATTCTTGGTCATTCTACTGAGACTCTTTGTATTTGCCATGTAGTGCTAGAATCTCATCTAGTTAGAAAACATTCTGGAATTAGGTGAGCCTGTGTGGAAAAGGTAACACCAAGAAATAAGGCAGATGAAGCTGTTATACTTAATAAAAATGATGGCGATGATGACGATGATGCAAGCTGTCTTTGCATAAGCTCCTCTTTCACACTTGTAGCTGTAGCTTCATCTGGAGGGAAAGTGGGGAGGTGAGCCTAGAATTCCTCTATTTCCTAGAAGTAACCACTGTTAGCCACTGTTAAGCAGCAAAAGCTGCGTAATTCAAAAACTATTGATTTCATCTCTGACACAGTGCTGAGGTGAAGGCTGCCTGCAGATTGGGTAGGATTTTTGTGGCTGGTTTCAGGAACCAAAAATACATTAATTTGGATCCCACCAATAAGACATTTGCTGTATTTAACTAAAGAACAGATTGTTTGCCTTTATGCTATCTGTAAAGAAATAACTTTACTAACATATCAACTGTGCAATTAAAAGATTATGTAAAACAACTTGATAGAAGAAAATGTTGACAGGTTTCTTAGATATTTTTGAAGAATCAAATTAACTATAAATAGGAGTCATCAATAAAGTCTACTGGCAAAGTTTTAGTAGTCAAATCAGGCACTATTATGTTCTTGAAAGAATAAAGTTGATAGTATTTAGACTTTTTCTGAAGAAATCCACCCTTTGATTCATTTGACTAAGTAGATTTTAATATTGTGGTTTCCACATTTGTGTGGAATTGTCCCCTCACAAGTATCACAGAAACAGTCCTTTACTAATTCTTGGTCAAGGTCCTGTTTCCTCTCCCTCTTCCTTTAAGCAGTCACTTTACAACTTGGCCGTACGAGATGTGAGCACTGTCCTCCTCTCGGGGCACTGTCAGTGCAGGAAAATTGAGGCTTCCTGATGTGAATTCTCTAAACTGTCTGTTTCTTTCTTAGTCTTAGTGCCACCATAACTGCTTTTCAGTGCACTTGCACCTGTACCCTTCCTTACTTTATTTTCTTCAGTCTCAGGAGGAAATACTCCTTTTCCTGCTTAATCTTTTATTCATTTATTCTTTTCACTCAAGAAATTATATTGAGTCTACTGTGTTCCAGGCACAGGAGAATGTAGCATTAAACAAGACACATGCAGCCTTGCATCCCCCAGAAGTTTGCTGTCTGGTGGGAAAGGCAGAATTAAATGGTTGCACAGGTCATTAATGAATTCCATTTGTGACATATGCCTGAAAGCAAAAAGACAGGGAACTCTAGAGGTAACAACAGGAGAACATAGTCCTTTCTGGTGCTGTGATGTTTAATACAACCTTGTAAGAATGAGGAGCAGTTAAGCCCAATGATGGGAGGCCAGTGGAGCTGGAGTGGAGAGAACAAAGGAAGAGAGTGGCCAGAGAGATGGCCACAGGGTGAAGTCACATAGGCAATAGAGAGATTTTTAAGCAGAGCGACATGATCAGATTTGAGCAATAGAAAGATCACTAATAACTGAATTGAAGGGGGGGTGAGGCTGATGCAGTGATGGTAGTTTGGAACGTATTGCAGAGATAGCAGATAATGGTATCTTGAACTAAGGTAATGATGATGGGAATAGAGAAAAATGGACAATTTGAGAAATGTTGAAGTGTAGAAGTTGTGCTGGATTACATGTGGGGAGTGGAGAAAAAGGAGAGGTGAAGGTGTTCTGGGCTTCGGAAGCACCAGGTTACATGGTAGTGCTGTTTCCTGAAATGGGAAACAGTACTGAAATGACCAGGTTACAGGGAAAAGATCAGAATGCATTGTTAGACTTTTGGTATTTGATTTGTCTGTGAGACATCCAGGAGAAGATGCTCAGAAACAGTATTAAGTGACCTGGCTCCGTATTACTGCGCTCTGTCCTGTATACAAGCTCTTTTTGTCATCCTTCCCTGTCAAGTTCTTTTCATCCTTTAAAAAAAAAAATAGAAAAACAAATTATTCTTGAGGTAGGGCTCTGTGTTCCTCCTATTGTTCTCATCCTAGTTTCTTGAAAGAGTAGTCTATACTTATTCTTATTCCTCACTGCAACTCATTGTGATCTCTTAACTCCTAGCTTTCTACTGAAACTGCTCTCAGATGTCACAAAGCAACAATCTGATTGCCAAGTTTAATGCTTATCTTTTCAGTTTTCATGTTTGATTCTTTTTTGTGCATGTGTTTCATAACAACCACTTCCAGCTTGAAATTCTCTTCTCTAACTTCTCAATGCTTGCCTTCAATGGATTCTCTTAAGGAAAGCATGCTAAATGTTTTCCCTTGAATTTCATCCTTGGTCCACATTTGTACATATTTTCCCTAGAGATAATCGCATCCAGTGTTGTGGTTTAAACTAGCACCAACTCCCACATAGATATCTTCATCCCAGATCTTCTCCTGAATTTCAGATATAGAAATGTGGAGCTAACTGCCTTCACCAAAACATTCCATTGGTTCTTCAAATGCAATATTTAAAACTGAACTCACCAAGTTCTATCAAACTTATACCCTAAGTATTTCTCATCTGTCTCTTCTCTCTCTCTTAAGTCACTGTTCTTAATTAAATTCTCATATGCTGCCTTTATTTTAAAAGCTTTTTCTGAATTAAAGTATTCCTCCCCATTCTTGGCTTCTCTTCATCTCTCTTCTCGTAGTAACCTAAGTGATTAATACACATCTAATCATTTACCATTCCATTGCAACCCATGTCTTCTTAACACCAATGGATAAAAGTTCCAACTTTGTTAGGATGATGTGTGCAGCTTTCTGTGATGTGGCATGTGCCTATTACTTTCCAGTGTCATCTGTATTCACTCTTCTCTTATTTTATGTTTCAAAAATATTTTTGAATTATTTTCTTTTTCCTCGGTGCTTTGCGAGTATTGTTCCCTATGCCTCAAAACTTGTCTGTTGCCTCCTTTGCCCAACTCTAGTTATTTTTTAGGTTTCACGTTCTCCACGAGATCTGTCAGAACCCCTACTGTAGATGAGTTGACTTCTAGATGGTTTCCTGAACATACTTCCATTAGCATCTTTACTCCATACTGGACTGTGAATTTCTTTGGACAGGAATTTAATCTTATTTTTCTTTGTGTTCCTAGTGCTTAGCACAGTGCCTGCCTAGCAAATAGTAGATCCTCAGATGTTTGTTGAAGTAAACTCTAAAAAGAGATACAGAATAAGATTCCAGTATCTATACTTCTGTTTCCTTGCCTATAAAATGAAATATTGGACTTAGTATGTTCAGTTGTTTCCAGCCTGTAAAATATCTAATATTAAGAAAGGATAAAAATTATCTTCAGAAAACAAACCTAGAACAGCACGGTCTAATGGAACAATCTGCGGTGCTGGGAATGTTCTGCATTTATACTGTCCTGTGAGGTAGCCATCAGCAACTGTGTTACTGAGCACTTGAAACGTTGCTAGTGCAACGTTACTGAGGAACTAAATTTTAAATAAATTTAAATACAGCCATATGTGACTAGTAACTAATTCTCATAGCCCGTGACAACAGAAATTTTTAAAAGATTAATTTGAGCCCTGGCTGGATGGCTCGGTTGAAGCCTTGTCCCGTGCACCTTTCCATGTACAGCTTTCAACTGCACATAGAAAGATTGTGGGTTTGATCCCCTGTCAGGGCATGTACAGGAGGCAGCCTATAGATATTTCTCTGTTTCCCTCTTCCTCTCTCTAAAATTAGTACGTATATCCCTGGGTAGGTTAATTTTAAATGTGTCTAGGTTTAACTTTATTATAGGTCATATAATAAAATACTGTTACCACTGCGTTTCAAAATGATACAAGAAAACTTTAACTTACAGAAGACTTTTTTCATGTTGGTTGATGCAGCTGGATGAATATTATGTCTTGTTTTTATTTTTTATTCCCTTTCCCACAAAGAATAAGTAGTTACTTTATTTCTCCTCCATACTTTCTTATGATTAAATTTAACATGGTAATTTCCCCCTCAGTTATGTTTATTGAAGTATAGTTTATAAGCAGTAAAAATTCACCTTTTTAAGAGTACAGTTTGATGAGTTTGTCAGGTGTATGCAGTCATGAACCACATCACAATCAAAATACAGAACATCCTTCACCCCAGAAAGTGCCCCTGTGGCTCTTTGTGGTCCATCTCATTTCCTTATCTCTAGTTCCCCTAACCATTGATGTGATTTCTGTCTCTTCAGTTTGTCTTTTACAGAATGTCAGGTATTTGAAATGCTACAGCATGTTCCCTTTTGTGTTTGGCTTATTTCACTTAGTATAACACTTTTGAAGTTCATTCATGTAGTTTATTCCTCTTTATTACTGAGTAGTATTCCATTTATTCATACTTATTTGCACCATAATTTGTCCACCTATTTATCAGTTGATTTACCTTTAGATTGTTTCCAGTTTTGCACGGTCATGAATAAAGCTGCTAAAACATTTACATTTTGAGTATGGATATCCCCGTTTTATAGACACACATTTTCATTTTCTCTTAGGAAAATATTTAGAACTGGGATTTCTGGGTCATATGATAAGTGTATGAAAAATAGATCAGCAGTGTCCTATAAAGTGCATATACTGGTTTTGCATTCCCATCAGTGATGTATAAGATTTAGAGTTGTTCCCATCCTCACTAGTGCTTTGTTGTCTGATTGCTTTGATTTTAGCCATTCTGATCAGTGTGTAGTAGTTTCTCATTGTAGTTTTAATTCGATTAATGATGTTAAGTATCTGTTCATATGCTTATTGCCATCTTTCCAGCTTCTTTGATGAAATGTCTGTTCAAATCTTTTCTTCATTTCTTTCTGTAGTTTGTGCTTTTTAAGTTAATATTGTATATGATGCAAGGGAAGGTTAGAGGTTTGTTTCTCTCCATAACGATATGCCATTGTTCCAACGACTTTGGTGAAAAGACTGTCTTTTCCTCCATTTAATTAGCTGGGTGTCTTTGTCATAAACCAGTTGACCATAGATGTATGAATTTATTTCTGGACTCTGTTATTTTCCATTGACCTATATATCTGCCCTTTTGCCAATGCCATTTATTGTCTTGGTTACTGTAGCTTGAGAATAAGTCTTGGAATTAGCCTTCCAACTTTTTCTTTCCAGAATTGTGTTAACTAAGTCAAACAATAAGGTCCAGTATATATATAAAAAAATAGATAGTGACCAAGTAGAGCTTATTTCAGCAATATTAGGTTGATACAACATTCTAAAATCAATCGTAATTCACCTCAACAAACTAAGAAAGAAAAAGATCATATGATCATCCATAGATGCAGGAAAGGCATTTGGTCAAGTTCAATATCCATTCATGATTAAACTCTCAGCAAAACAGAAAAAGAAGGGAACTGCCTCTGTGTAATAAAGGGCATTTATAAAATGCTGCTAGTTAATATCATAGTTAATGGTGAAAAAATTGAATGCTTTACCCCTGAGATTGGAAACAAGGCAATATCTGATCTTACCATAATACTTCTGTTTAGCATTACCTTCAAGATTCTAGACAGCACAATAAGAAAAAGAAGCATACAGATTAGAAATGAATGAATAGTTATTTTCTTTATTTGAAGATGACCTCATTGCCTATGTAGAAAAATATCATAAAGAATCAACAAAAAGCTGCTAAAACTCATACATGAATTTAGCAAGGTTGCAGAGTACATGGTCAGTTTATAAAAATAAATTGTATTTCTACCAGCAGTAAACAATTGGAAATTGAAATTCAAAAAATAAGAATTTACTGTAACATCCAAAAATAAGGAATACTTAGGATATGTTGCACAAAATGTGTATAAGATTTGTGTGCTGAATGCTGCAAAATATTGCTGAAATTAAAATAAGACCTGAATAATATATAGATATACCACGTTAATGGATCAGAGCACTCATTACTGTTACTGGAGAGATGTCACTTCTCTCCAAGTGATCTGTAGGTTATGTTCAATCCAAACAAGATGGTAGTAAGATCTTTGAAAGTATCTTAACATGAAAAGATTGACTCAGATTGAGTCTATAATGGCAAAGGTGAAAGAGGAAGCTTTTTAAAAAACGTAGAAATTGACAAGCTGATTCTTATCCCACCTCTGGGAGAAAGTGAACATAAAAATCACATTTTGTTTCAAGTAACAATACTTAATGTTAATTAAGTATGATATTAGGTTATTTTAAAGCATTTTACATGGGTTAACTCATTTAATCCTTTAAATAGTGTATGAGGGACTACTGTTCACATTTATAAAGTAATGGAACTGAGGCACAAAGAAGTCAAATTACTTGACTAAGGGTGAATTCTAATCTAGGCTGGTTTTAGGTCCTGGCTTTACCCACTAGTTCAAGATGCCTCTCCTCTTTCATTTTCTTTTTGAATTACTAAACACTCAACTTTGTTTTGTATAATGCTGATCTATGGTATTTCTTCATTAAGTAGAAGATGAAATAGACAAAATCCAGTCAGTTACTATTCCCATTGCTATGTATGTGATGGGGTGCTAGAGCGATGTTCAATGAAGACATACAGAATGGTTGGTAATCACATTAGAATTCTATTTGCATGTTTATTTTGTGTGGCAATTACTTGTTACCTTTAAAAAGTCCTATTAAATTTATCTTTATAAGAAAGAGTTGACTAAAATTGGGCCTAAAATAGGAAAGGCATACTTTTTATAATTTACATATGATATCAGTTAGCATAAGTGATGTGACAACTATATTTCCCAAGGTAAAACCTAGGGATTTTATGCCTTTTTCAGCTGTGAGGCACCTATGAGTTACATAGAGTTAAAAATTTGGAATTTCCAGGCCACAAAATGACTTTAAATTACCCGTTAGTGTCCCTTTTCCCTATTTTGATTCAGTGAGAAATAAGTTAGAAAGCTCTATTGATAGTTCTGGTATACATCTTAGTTGAGCTCACTGATTTATGGAGGCAGTTGAGTAGAATATCCAAGATTTGGACCATCTCAAAAAATTTAGACTGTATGATCACAATAAAGGCAGGATTCTAAACAATTAATTTGAGAGAGACAGAGAGAGAAAGATGGATTTGTTGTTCCATTTATTTATGCATTCATTGGTCGATTCTTGTATGTGCCCTGACTGGGGATAGAACCTGCCACCTGGGTATATTGAGATGACTCTAACCAACTGAGCCATCTGTCCAGGGAAGGTAGGAATCTTAATGCCCATAAATAGTTTTCAGTACACAGACATCTACTCTGAAATCATTCTTCTTTGAGTACTTTTTCTCCCCCCATTTTTTTTTTTTCCTGTATGTTAACTACCTGGACACAGTTGTGCCACAGCTCTGAAATTCTGCGATTGGCTATGTACATAGCCACTCCACATGGGCTCCCTTTCCGTATAAAGACTTTAAAATTATTGTAGAACAGTTCTAAAGTTACTGGAATATTACATGTAGGCATTTCCGGTCTCATTTTTATGTTGCAGTTTAATTGAAGTTCTAAGTTGCAGTTTTTAGAATAGATGCCTCAAGTTTCCAGATGAGAAGTATGAAGGTCCTTGTTATATTAGACTGAATAACAGAATATAATTAAATGTGAAATTACTAGTGAATTCTCTATTAAGAACCACTGTAATTTTGAACTGATTTAGAGATTATCTAGTGTGGGTTCTTATTTTGTTAAAAGTAAAATTAAGCTCAGAGAGGAGGATGGATTTGCCCAAGCTAACATAATTGGTTTATGGATAAATAAATGTACAACTCAAATAATCAGATGATGAAAAAGCAACTGAACTATTTTTTTATAATTTGAAATTTGAATTAATGTGTTTTGTTACAATATTTTATTATCTGAGCTTTGGGAAAATTTATATATTTTTTTATAATTGCTATTTATTAATATCTTTTAAAATAATGTTGGTCACAGTTTAAAAGAAAGAGTTATAAAAGAAAAAGGGCCTGCCATAAGTTGAATATGTCAGCCTACTATAGAGGTTTTCTTTATGTTACTGCAATGCAGTTTTTGCTTCATGGATGAGAAACAGGAAACTTACAGGAAATGTAGACAGTCTATAGATAGACAGTGGTTTTCCTTCCTTTGTTCATTGTAGAAATTATAAACCATATAATTTTTATCTTCCCATTCAGTTGATTAGAAAATAATTGAACAGATTTTTTTGACTTCTATTTTTGAAGGTTCCTCATCTTAAGTTCTTTGTTCGTTTTCTTATATTGCATTAGTGATGTATCTTTTGTAAACTTTTCTGTTTGTTTTCTTTTTATTGAATGTCAGTTAAAGAGAAATTGACTGCGGATCCAGACAGTGAAATAGCTACAACCAGCCTAAGGGTTTCTCTGCTATGTCCAGTAAGTGTTAACTGATATTTGCTTTCCAGAAGATTTAAAATATATATTATTTTTTAATAAGTACTTTCATTATTTGAGAAACTTTGTTTATTTTTCAAATGTACCTACCATTGTTTCAGTTCATGAAGGTGGAAAGACATGATTTACTTACGGGATCTGGAATCTGAACAAATTTATAAGTCTATAAAAATTTTTCTACTCTCAGTAAAACCTTTAAATATCATTTGTAATTAATAACTGTCTCTCACATTCAAGTGTAAAGTCTCCAAATAAGGAATGTTTATCTCAGTGTATTTATAAAAATTCATTTTTAAAAACAATATCCTTCTGGAAAAAAATCTGGCCATGATTACCAGTGTAACAATTTTGCCAACAATGACTATATTGTAAGAACTTACCAGTTAAAAACTGTTCTCTTTAGCCTGAATAATTGAATTGGTTATGCATATAAAACTAACCTAGATATATTTTTAAACCAGAAAATGAGGTCAAAATCAATCATTTGTACAAAATATATATACCCAAGATATATTAAATAATTAAACTTGTGAGTTTCCCCAAAAAGTGTGTTGTTAAGTTTTATTTTCTAACTAGTTTGATGTTAGGTTCACTAATAGTAGGAGAGGTACATGAATGTGGTTTTTATACAAAAATATTTGAACAACTAAATTACTTTGACATTTTGATTATCTTTTGTTGTATAATTCAAATTAATCATATATAAATTAGAGAGAAAGTATGAAGAATGATTAGATACAGCTGTTTCCTGGTTTGCCTGGTTTGTTTAAGGCAGACCTGATATTGAAACTTTGATTTTTTTAAAAATATTTTATTTAGCCCTGACTGGTATAGCTCAGTGGATTGAGCTCGGGCCTGTGAACCAAGGGATCTCGGTTCGATTCCCAGTCAGGGCACATGCCTGGGTTGCGGGCCAGTTTCCAGCAGGGGACACACAAGAGGCAACCATACATTGATGTTTCTCTCCCTCTCTCCTTCCCTTCCCCTCTAAAGATAAATAAATAAAATGTTTTAAAAAATATTTCATTTATTCTTTATATATTTATTTGTCTAAATCCTTGCCCAAGGATATGTTTATTGATTGGGGCGGGGGAGGAGAAGAGAGAGAAAGCATCAATTGGTTGCCTCTCATACGTGCCCTGACCAGGGATCGAACCTGCAACCTAGCTGTCTAGGTATGTGCCCTGAATGGGAATCGAACCTGTGGTGCCCCAACCAACTGAGCCACCCAGCCAGGGTTGATATTGAAAGCTTTTAACATTGAGATCCTACTACTCTGTAATGAAGAAACAAAGAAATTAAACAGAAATTAACTATTAATTGTTCTATATCCTAGTCTATTTTTAATTTATAAAACCTCAAATACAATATGAAAAAGTCATTAGCTCCCGAATTAATTTATAATACTGTAGTGAACATAGTTCATTTTTTAAAAAAACTTATTTTGTTTCATGAATACTAAGGGAATGTTAAAAATGACCAAGTTGTATCATTTTTTTAAAACTTTTTTTTAAAGATTTATTTATTTTATCTTTAGAAGGGAAGGGAAGGAAAGGAAAGGAGAGAGGGAGAGAAATATCAATGTGTGGTTGCCTCTCGTGTGTCCCCTGCTGGGAACTGGCCTGCAACCCAGGCATGTGCCCTGACTGGGAATCGAACCGCGATCCTTTGGTTCGCAGGCCCGTGCTCAATCTACTGAGCTACACCAGCCAGAGCAAGTTGTATCATTTTTTATTCCTCTTTTTTCCTTACCATGGTCATCTCTTAGAATATTTTGACTCCAGGCTTTTTTATGTTACTATTAAAAAAATACTTGCCAAATATGTGATGCAATCATTGACAAAAACTGAAGGGAGACATAGCAACACAACAATAGTAGTAGACTTTGATACCTCACTTTCAATTATGTATACAACTAGACAGAAGGCTATTAAGGAAGCAAAGGACTTAAACACCACTATGTTATCAATTGGACTTAACAAATTTAGGCAGAGTATTCCACCTGACAACAGCAGATTACACATTGTTTTTAAATGTATGTGAAATATTCTCCAAGATAGACCACATGTTCAGCCACAAAACAAGTCTTAACCAATTTAAAAATAAAATCATAAAAGTATCTCCTCTGACCACAGTAGGATGAAAGTAGAAATCAATAGCAGAAAGAAAACAGGAAAAGTAAGAAATATGTGGTAATTAAAAAACATGCCTTTATACAACCAGTGGGTTAAAGAAGAAATCACAAAGGAATGTAGAAACTATCTGGAGACAAATGAAAACAAAATTCAGTATACCAAACTTAAGGGAGACAGCAAAAGCAGAAGGAAGGAAGTTTATAGTACTAAATGCTTACGTTAATAAAGAAGAGAGATCTCAAATCAACACCCTAACTTATCTTAAGTAACTAGAAAAAGAAAAATAAACTAAATCCAAAGTCAACAGAAGGAAGGGAATAACAAAAATTAGAGCAGAGATAAATTAATGAGAAAAGAAAAACAATAGGAAAAAATCAATGAGACCAAGAGTTGTCTTTTGAAAAGATAGGCAAAATTGACAAACCCCTAGCTAGATTAAGACAAAAGAGGAAAGGCTCAAGTAGCTAACATTAGTGTTGAGAGAAGATATTACAACTGATGTCACAGAAATAAGAAGGATCACGAGAGACTACTGTGAATAGTTAAATGCCGAAAAATTGGGTAACCTAGAAGAAATGGATAAATTTCCACAAACATAACCTATCATGACTGAATCCTGACAAATAAGAAATCTGAACAAACCTCTAACTAGTGAGGAGACAAAAGAAAGCCCAGTTCCCCATGGCTTCACTACAGAATCATACCAAACATTTAGAAAAGAATTAATACCATTTTTTTTTTCACTCTTCCAAATAACTTAAGAGGAAGGAACACTCCCAAACTCATTCTATGAGGCTGGTATTGCCCTGATCCCAAAATCAGACAAAGACAAACAAATTTCAAAAACCAAAAAACACCTGTATCAGATATCCCTGATGAGGATTGATGCGAAAACCCTTAACAAAACACTAGCAAACTGAATTCACGGTACATTAAAAGTATACACGATGACCAAGTAGGATTTATAGCTGGAACGTAAAGGTGGTTCAGCAAACAAAAATCAATCAATGTAATATACCGCATTAACAAAATGAAAGACAAAAAAACATGATGAGCTTAATTGATGTAGAAAAGCATTTGACAAAACTCAGCATACTTTCCTGATCAACACATTCAACAAACTAGAAGGAAGCTTCCTGAACGATAGCCAGATATGCAAAACCTACAGTGAATTTTATACTGAGTGTGGAAAGACTAAAATCTCTATCTCTAACAGGGGTATCCAATCTTTTGGCATTCCTGGGCCACACTGAGAGAAGAAGGAGTTGTATAGGGCCACACATTAAATACATTGTGACATGTAATCACAAAAAAATCTCATCATGTTTTAAGTAAATCTATAATTTTGTGTTGGGCCACATTCACAGCCATCCTGGGCCATGGGTTAGACACCCCTGCTCTAGAAAGTTAAGGCAAGGATACCCACTCTCACCACTACCATTCAGTGTAGTGCTGGAAGTTCTAGCCAGAGCAATTAGACAAGAAAAGGAATTGACATATAAATTGGAAAAGAAGAAAGTTATTCACAGATGACATGGTTTTTTATGTTGAAAACCCTAAAGATTCCACAAAAACTGTTGGAACTAATAAACAGATTCAGAAACATTGCAGGATACAACAGCCAGAAATTAGTTACCTCTCTCTATGCTAACAATGACCAATCTAAAAATGAAGTTAAGAAAACAGTCCCATTTACTATAGCATCAAAAAGGATAAAATATTTAGAATAGACTTAACCAAAAAGATAAAAGACCTAATACATTGAAAACTACAAAATAAAGTGATCTTCAGATTCAGCGCGTTCCCTTTCAAAATTCCAATGGCATTTTTTGCAAACAAACAAAATACTTAATCAGTCTTATAATTCTTATGGAGTTTCAAAGGACCCCAAATAACCAAAACAGTCTTTTAGTGAGAACAAACTATGAGGCCTCACCCTCCCTGATTTCAAAACATAGTACGTAGCAACAGCAATTTAAGATGGTGTGGTACTGACATAAAGATAGATGATACAGGCCAGTGGAACAGTGTGGGAAGCCTAGAAACAAACTCTTACATATATATCCACATGACTTTGAACAAAGGTACCAGGACTCTGCAGTCGGGAAAGACAGTGTATTCAATAAACGATGTTAGGAAAACAGCTGTGTGTTCAGGTGCAGTGTAATGAGGTTGGACCCTTACTTTGCAGTATATGCAAAAATTAACTCAAAATGGATTAAAAACCTACAATATATGATATTAAACTATTAAACTCTTAGAAAAAACGTAGGGGGAAAATGTTAATTGAATTAGCCATGATATCGTGGCTGTGACATCAAAGCACAGGCAGCAAAAGCAAAAATAGAGAAATAGGACTATACCAAACTTAAAAATTTTCTGCTCCTGTCAAAGGAAATAATCTACAGAGTGAGAAGAAGAAAACCTGTAGAATGGGAGAAAATAATTGCAAACCATATATTTGATAAGGGATTAATATCCAGAATATATAAAACTTGTGCAACTCAACAACAAGAAAATCAAACACTGATTTTAAAGTGGGCAGGCTTCTTGAAACAGACATTTCTTCAAAGAAAGTAGAAAAATGGCAAATAAGCACATGAAAAGATGTTCAATATCACTGACCATTAAGGAAATGCACATCAGAACCACCTGAGATATCACTACACATCCATCATGACAGCTGCCACTGTGAAAAGAATAGAAGATATGAACTGTTGGCAAGGATGTCAAGATGCTGGAACCCTTGTGCGTTGGTGGGAATGTAAATGCTGCAGCCATTCTGGAAGACAATATGGTGGTTTCTCAAAAAATTAAAAATAGAATTACCATATGATTCAGCTTCTGGGTTAATATCACAAAGAATTCAAAGCAGGATCTCAGAGAGATAATTTGTACATCCATGTTACAATAGCCAAGATGTGGAAACAACTGAAATGTCCACTGAGAGATGAATGGATAAGGAAAACATGCTGTATACATACAATGGGATGTCATATAGCATTAAAATGAAGGAAATCCTATCATATGCTACAACATAGATGTACCTTGAGAACATCATGATAAGCAAAGTAAGCCAGTCACAAAAGCATAAATACTGTATGATTCCACTCATTTGAAGTATGTAAAGTTGTTAGAAATCATAGAAATGGATGACAGGAGGTGGTTACCAAAGACTACAGTGAGGGGGAGTTAGTACTTAGTAGGTATAGATCTGTTGCATAACAATGTGAATGTACTTAACTGAGCTGTACACCTAAGGTGGTTAGGGTGGTAAATTCAAATATTATAGGTTTTCTTAACCACAATAAAAAATACTGGCCAGGAGTGTATGGGGTGGGTTCCTAAGTAACTAGATAAATATTGTAACAGTCTGTGCTGTAAAAGGAATCTGGTTTTTTGTTGTTTTGTTTTTGGTTGTTTTTTTTTTAACATTTAGGAAAATGGTTCACAGACCATGTAAGTGGAGGATAGGAAGAAGACAAAGATATTTTTAAAAAAGGATGTCTGTTTGTCCTATTTTCTTTCCCCCAAATCCTGGTTTATCCACCTTCCTCCTCCACATTTCTTGCCACCCCATTCCATTATAAAACACCAGTACAGAGAATATGAGAAATTTAGAAAAGTGCATAAGCTTCATCTTCCATTTTAAACCACTAGAAGTCGTCTTGTTTTCCTGCAATTTTATTTTAAAAGTTACATTTGTGCTAATGTATATATGACATTTTTGTCATTTAACATGTAGATGAAGCATTTATTCATAAAAGCAAGTGCTACAGTATAAATCTTGCCATTTTTATTTATAGAACTAGTTTTGAATTTTATAATTCAGGTGATCTTTGCTATTATTAGAAAATGTTCATCACATTTTACTTCCTTTAACCTCTTCATTTAGTGAGCCAGCTTTTACTTTTCATATTCCCCCTGCTAATCCCTTTTTAGTTTCAACAATTTTAGCAGTTCATTTTAAATTGACATCTCCTTTCAAAATTCAGATTATAGGGATAAAAACTATATGTAAACCATAATTATAATAATTTTATGAATTTCTATTTTGCTAAAGGGACAATCCCTTTACAATTATTCTGGAATAGTAATGCAATATATTACATGTGTTTTTATTCTAAAAATATATAAAACTTAATAATGACAATTCATCTATATATCAAATTTATAGAATAATAAAAGAGATTTGTTACCTTTGAAATATGTAAATATGGTATCTGACTGTGCATTCGAATTGCCCTTGTGATATACACAGCTCAGAATAAATTAGTTTCTGTTGTTTGTGTGCCATTTAGCTAAAGGCAATGAAAATAATTGAAAATGTTTTTGTTCTTTGGGAACTTTTTAGTTTTGATTTATTAAAAATAGAGCTGGAAGAATGTTTGAGACCTGCTTTATGAGGTACTCCTCAGACCTGTAAACTCAAATACAAATGACTTGGCATTGATAGAAGAAGAAAAAAACCTCCTTGGAAATTTATTTATGAAAATTTATGATGATGAAGAAAAAGTTGTGAAGTTATTCTTAATACCACACTATTTCTTTTTACAAGGAAAATAATATTGGCTTTAAAGGGTCCTTTTGATATAAGCTGGTTTTAACTTAAATTTAGCTTGGGTGTTTTCTCTTTCATCATCTTCAGTTACTAATATAGCACTGTTATGTATAATAAGGTTAGTGGCATTAGAAATCTCATTTGGAAGATGCTTTCAAAGTGTGTATTTGCAAATGATGGCACATATCCACCACATCCTCTAAAGGGAAAGGGGGAATATGTAATTACCAGATGAAGATATTCAAAGCTCAGTTTCTGCCCTGATACCAAGTTAAATCCATCCATTTGTGGATAAATATTTAGAATTCAGTGACTATTTTTAAAAATCAGGAACATGAGGAGGATTATAATACTTAGTAATTCTTTGAAGCAAGGCATTTTGTGTGACAGCTAATAAACAATGCATTTGAAAGTGAACTTCTCCTTACACCTACTTATAAATGTCCTTCCTGTGCCTCATGTAGCACTATTCCGTAAAAACTCTGTAGGTAAACATGTCGGTGTGGCTGATCATATAAGGCTTTGGAGTTGCTTTCTCACCAAAAAGATGAACTGACAGCTGGGGATTATAGGGATGAAGGTGTGTGAGATGAAGCCTTATGATCTTTCCATTGTCTTCATAAACTAGCAGAAGTAGCCTGCTAGTTATGCAGCATATGAACTTGTCTACTATTACTGTATTTATCTAGGATTCTTTGTCTCTGGTTTCTCTTAGTATTAAGGCAGTAACAAAAATATATACTCAGTAGGGATTTGCACTTCACAGGTAAGTTAAACTCTGATTTAGGATGTAAAAATGTAATTTAGCACCACCAACCAGATTGTTATTTGGAAAATGCCTTTGGACTGATGAAGCATGCCTTGGCTAATGGTAAATAAATGCTTTTTCTTTTGTAAGTGCTAGTTTGTTCTTTTTGCCTTTTTGTCAGGTGCTTATGTAAATCAAATCATAAAAATTGAGTAGAAGTATATAAAGGGAGTAATGAAGTTGTTGAATATTGTATGAGTACAGAATTGAAGAATGAGCTGAGGTTTGGGATAGCTTGCAAAGTGATTTGAAGCAAACATGTTCCTGTACTTTAGTAACAGGTGACATACAGGGTCTGTCCAGAAGGTATCCAGCCATGTAATATGAAAAAATAGAGATTTTTTTGAAGAAGATACAAGAAATATTGTTCATAGGACAGTGATGTCTCAGTCCCCTTCAAAGTAAGCACCTTGGGACCTCACACAGTTCTCCCAATCGCCATCAGCTGCCCCATAATATTTTCCTGAATCTCATCAGTGGTCTAAAATCTCTTCCCTTTCAAAGGTGATTTTAATTTTGGGAAAAGCCAGGAGTCACTGGGAGCCAGATCTGGGCTGTAGCGGGGCTGAGTCACCTGGGTTGTTTGATGTTTTGCAGAAGAACTGCACAAGATGATGCATGAGTAGGCACGTTGTTGTGACAAAGCTGCCAATCACGAGTTGCTCGTAGCCCTGGCCTTCTGAATCAACTGGATAGTTTTTGAGGAGGAATGTTCCAGCTTCATGCAAAATCTGATGCAGATTCATTGCTCTACTTGCTCAGTCATTTCAAATGCGACAGTATGCACGCTCACTCAACAGCATCTATCGCCCCCGCTGACTAGTACAGTGAAGTCGTCATTGTTCACACATGCACATTCCAGTCCACTCTCCTTGGCTGCCAGGTTACAGTGATCTGTGCAAACCATTCTTATTACTTTAACAACAGCTGGACTTTTCCAGACAGACCTCATATATTGAGTACTTAGCATGTTTCAGGCACTATGCAGTAAATAATTTAAACCCCATAACCTTATGATACAGATGCTATTTTTATCCCCTTTTACAAAACAGGCTCAGAGAGACTACATAACATTTGGGATTCAGAAGTAAGTAGTGGGCCCAAGATTCAAACCTAGGTGTCTAACTCCAGACTCCTATTCAGGGCTGCCTCATGCAGTGCTGCAGACAGCCTCCATGAATGGTACCTCCTCATACTGCTCACCCTGTCAGCTGCAGCCTCTGTCAGTCTACCAGACCATCTTCCTGCTGTGTAGCAGGTACATTTCCAGGTGCCAAGGATAAGGAGATGAGTCCAATGTCCTTTCTAGTAGCAGGGGACACACACATAAATGGTATCATCATATGCAGGGTAATGTGGGAGCACAGGGAAGGGAGCTCAATTTTCTCTGCGTCCCTCCTGTTTATATTTAGGGTGTAAACTGGCATTACTCCTTTCTCATAAGTTTATAGCACATTCTGGGCCCTTTTTTTATTCTTTATCACGACATCCTGTTAAGTAAGGAGGAAACAGTGTTTCTTCAGAGATACAAAAAGAGGCCCAGAAAGTTTTAAGGGCCTTTCCTAGAAGCACAGTAAATCATTGGTATCAGAACAATAATTTAGGGCCCCAAATGACAATTTCCCTGGTAGACTAGGAAATTGCACATTTCCCTGAAATTTTTCTAAACCAAGAATCTTTTCCTCTTTTTTTTTCTTCATTTTAGTCATAATCCTTTTCAAGCCTTTATATTTTGTAAGCTCGCAAATGTGTGGAAAATCTTTCCTGGTATTCAGCAAATAATGTAGTTATTGAAAATAGGTAACTTCTATACTACAGGCATACTTCAGATATTGTGTGTTCAGTTCCAAACCACCGCAGTAAAGAGGGTCATAATCTTTTGGGAGAAGGGTCTTTTCTTCAATTTGTAAGAAAAGTGCATCTGTGAAACTAAACAAAGTAAAGCGCCCTGAAACGAGGTATGCCTGCATATGGGCATCGTGGCCTGTGGGGTCCCCACAGTGGCGATGCAGCTGCAGTGTACATGGTGTTCTCCCGGGAAGTGGGTGGTGATGTGACAGCTCCCCGTGGGAACTTCAATCCATAGCTTCTCTTCTTTGGGCCAAAGCTAGCATCTCAAGGACCAGATGAAGCAGATTTTATTGCTCATAGGACAGGTTCAACCTGTGTCAGCTTAAGTATCATTTGCAGGGCAATAAGATAGTCTTAAAACATGCTGGAGGTGCCAGAGGTCCAGGGGTATTGCTGAATTGCTTGTGATTGGTGCCCAGTGAGAGAGGAAATACAGAGATTTCACATACTTGGCTTCCATCCAGAGCTGTCATTTGGCAATTAAGTCAAGCATTGTGGGGAATGCTTGCAACTCATTTCATTTTGACCTGTGAACTACTCATTCAGATACCAGGTTGATAGTAAATGCCATTGTGTACTGCAGTATTTAATAAGATGACCTTTTTTCTTTTCCCAAATCCTAGTAAAATGATTCTTAACTGTTTTTAGGTCAGGGATTACTCTAAGAATTTGGTGGAAGCTCCCTATCCAGAACAATGCACATATTTACAAAACTGTACATATTATCTCAAGTTCATGGCCCTTCCTCCCCCAAAAGCCCATCTGTGAGCTGTGAATGAGGGTAAATAACCCTTTCTGTGGACTTTTCCATAGTCACTGTGTTTTATATCTAAAGAATTACTGTAACCTTTTAACCTATAGATGTTTCACAGAAAATATGTTTAATGTTCTTCCATATTGATGAAAAGTAAACAGTGTGCTTTAAATCAGAACACATACACATTGTGCTTCATGAAATTTTTATTAAAATTTAAATTTTGAACAATGGTCTGATATCTCCTTTTGTCTTTTTTTTTTTTAAGCTTGGTAAAATGCGGTTGACAATTCCATGTCGGGCCCTTACATGTTCTCATCTGCAGTGTTTTGATGCAACTCTTTATATTCAGATGAATGAGAAAAAACCCACCTGGGTTTGTCCCGTCTGTGATAAGAAGGCTCCATATGAACACCTTATTATTGATGGGTACGTCATTTAAAGTTACATCATTTAAAGTTTTTCCTTGTACCTTGAAATGATATCTGTTACCTGGGTTTGTTATCTATCAGGTCATGTTTTACATATTTTTAGGATTTTTATGATTCTAGAAATCAGTATTTTTCAAAGTAAGTGATACTGTGAACATTTTAGCTTTTTAACTTAGTGTCCTCTTGTTTTGGAAATACATGCTTCACTGTCATTGTCTCCTGACATTTACCATTTCAGCACCAATGACTCCCAGGAGGTGATGCTCACAAATTCTCTGCAGGTGACCCTATCTATCCCTAGACATGTGGACTATACTGGAGAAAGAATGAAAGATTGTGAAACTCTGGTTAATTTATGCTCACCAAAAATTGGGCTTTTTAGAAGTTAGCCTATTTTTGTAGATTTTCTCATGCCTGTCCCCTGCTGTAAGAGATCCTAAAACTGATCAACACACTGAATGAGTAGCAGCTTACTTTGGTTTTCTATTTCCTCTGAAATACTTGTCTTTGATTTTCTTGTCTACCTACAGAATCATAACAGTCTGTTTTTTAAAAATCTTAAGTTTTATCTGCCCTACCAGACATCTTGCAATGTTACTCTAAATTTTCCCCTATTCTCTAGCCTCCTTTTACTCCTTTTTTTTTTTTTTTTTTTTTTGCCGCTGAACAGAAAAAGAAATTGTGAAAAAAGGATTTTCTTGAGATGCCCTGTATTCTGTAGAAAAACACATAAGGCAACTTATCTGTGGTGTTTGAAAAAACATAGGAGACTGAAGGTGTAACATGAGGAATGGAATACATTTAGCAACACAAGGGTATTCAATCACAGGGGGAAAATAAACATGTAACTTAATGATCTACGTTTAACTTTTCATAGATAACACTGATCACTAATGAATCTGAATTGAATAATATTTTACTGACTCTGTATAGTATATTGCTTTAGATCACCCCATCAATTGAAGTTTTATGTTATTCTAAAAACCATATATACATACACATTTAAAGAAAAATTGGAAATATTAGGGAAATTGAAAGCTTTTGTAGTGTGTTAGTTTCACAATTGTGATTGTACAGTATTAATATTTTTTACCCTAAGAATTTGACCATTAATTTTACACATTTTTTGTAAATCTCATTTTTTAGTATCTGTATGCTATTTAGCAGGAGACTTAACATTCAGTACACGTTTTTGTATGTATTGCTTCAGTTTATCAAATAAGATATGTTTATTATAAGCAATTTGGACTATGTAAAAAAGTATAAAGGAGAAAAATATAGTATCACCACTTAGATAAGTGGTATTTTTATTTTGTTTTAATTATTTTATTTATTTTTAGAGAGAGGGGAAAGGAGAGAGAAAGAAAGGGAGAGAAACATCACTGTGTGGTTGCTTCTCGCACACCCCCTACTGGGGACCTGGCCCACAACCCAGGCATGGGTCCTGATGAGGACTCAAACCAGCAACCCTTTGGTTTGCAGGCCAGCATTCAATCCACCGAACCACACCAGCCAGAGCTGAGAAATGCTATTTCTATACCATATACATACAGAATTTTATTTTTAAAATATAAGGTTTTGTTTTCTTTAGCCTCTTGCCTCTTTTTGTGAACATTTTCCCATATTAAAAAATGTTTGAGATCCTCATTTTTCATGGTTACATAATGTTCCCTTGCATAAAGGTACCATAGTTTAAATAACTTCTTTCTATATAGCCTTAGAGTTTGAGAACAAATGTAACTTAACCTTAGTCTACTTTCTTCTCTCTCATTTATACTTACACAAAACTTAGAGGGTCTTAATGGTTTTTGGACAGTAATAATTCCAGTCTATCTTCATTTAACATATGATACTCAAAGGACAAATTGTTTTTTATAGCTTGTTTATGGAAATCCTAAAGTATTGCACAGATTGTGATGAAATACAGTTTAAAGAGGATGGCTCCTGGGCACCTATGAGGTCAAAAAAGGAAGTGCAGGAAGTGTCTTCCTCTTACAATGGAGTTGATGGTGAGTGTCCATTTTCCAAAACGGCGGCGCATTCTTCCTGCTGTTGTAAAGCCTTGGTTTTCAGCATTAAAATGCTCAAATTTTATAAAAAAAAAAAAAAACACTCAGCAGTTTATGGATAGCTCAGTAACTTACTAAGTTATTGATTAAATGTTCCAAAGTAGTAAAGCTCCTTTTAAACTCACTTTTGCCAGCTTTTAAAATTTTATGGTCTAAGATTTCAAAGTAACATAAATCTAATAAGTCTTTGTGAAGTCATGCTTTTGAAATGGTATCCTTTCAAATTTTTAACAGATTTGGTACAGATTGGTGAACATTGTTTTATTTGCATTTTTTCCCTGGCTTTTAGGTTTGCGGGAGAGAGGCTATGTTTTTTTTGTTGTTGTTGTTTTTTGTTTTTTTTGTTTGTTTGTTTGTTTGTTTTTTTTTTTTGAGAGGGAGAGAAACATCGATTGGTTGCCTCTTGTACATGCCCTGACCAGGGACTGAACCCACAACCTAGGCATGTGCCCTGAATGGAAATTGAACTTGTAACCTTTTGGTTTACTGGATGGTGCTCCAACCAACTGAGCCACACTGGCCAGGGCATGGCTATGACTTCCTAAAAATGTTACTGTAACATTTCATAAGTATATCATATACTGTACTGGTAAACATATGTAATAGATAGTCTTTGCCCTCAAAACTTCTTTTATTCTGAAATGGACATACATTTTGATTGTCCTGATTCAGAATTGTTTTTCCAAAAAAAATCCGTTAACAACCAATAATAAATAGTAGTTTTAACCATAGGGAAACAGAACCACTGTTGGTTTTCTACGTGCTGACCCCAGCAACATTGTAAGTCTAAACTATAATAAGCACACTGAGAAATAAAGAGAGGTGTCATAGGTCTTTTTGCCTTCTGTTTTAATCACTCCTACACAGGATGCTTGAGCTCCACACTGGAGCATCAGGTGGCTTCGCACCACCAGTCTTCAAGTAAAAATAAGAAAGTGGAGGTGATTGACCTAACCATAGACAGTTCATCTGATGAAGAGGAGGAAGAGCCATCTGCCAAGAGGACCTGTCCTTCCCTATCTCCCACATCACCACTAAATAATAAAGGGTAAGTGCTCAGACCTTAAAAAAGGACACTGTGAACGTTAATTTTTCAAATAGAATCAAGAGATCTGCCAAATAAAATTACTATGCATGATTGTGAAACTTACCTTAGCAATCAAAGATTAAGTTAAATTTTTCCCAGGTGTGTGATATTCTTGAGGGGTTGGGATAATGCTTTAAAGGGGACACTTGGATATAGTATTCATCATACCAAAAGATGGGTCTAGTACACTGATTCTCAAACTTTGGTGGACAGCAGAATCACCCAGAGGGCTGATTAAAGCACACATTACTTCCCTACTCACATGGTGTCTGATTTAGGAACAGGGAATGAGACAATTTATATTTCTAAATAAGTTCCCAAATGATCCTAATGCTGCTTACAGGATTTAGAGCATTTACTCAATCTGGAAAGGGTAAAATTAACCCTGAGTAGGGTGTTCCAAGTAGAAAGCAGAGGACGAGCAGATAAATGCTTTCAACCTGCCTCAGGATGTGTAAGGCTGGCAATGAAAGAAGCCTAAGACTTAAGTTGCAGTACACTGAATGCTTTCTGTTTTGCAGGCTCACTTCCCATTAGTCTCATATCAATAATAATGTACCTTGGTTATGCTTCAGTCCAGTTCATGAAATGCTGTTATCTGTTTTATGTAAGATACCCCATGGTAAAGAATATGGGTGACAATAAAATGAGTAAATACAGTCCTAACCTTAAAGGGTTTAACATTTTGTAGAAGATGGTAAAAAAAAAAGTAGCTAACTCTAGTTGTACTCTTAGTCTGTTAGTCTCATGGGACACACTGGGAATCCTCAGCAAAAAGACTTCATGCTTTGCTGAAGCACAGTTGTAGCTCACTGAAAATTAGAAATAGATGTGTCCCCTTTTAGGTATACATATCGGGAATTATGTGGCCTATTATGACCGAATAGGGGCTATTCGAAAACTCTTTCCAACAAACGCTGCTGTCTAAAGAAAGAATGTGAGAGAAGGAAAGTCCACAGAAGGCGTTGTTACAGATTTCAGGGTTCAAGAAGAAAGTTAACACCAGGCCAAGAGAAGGCTCAGAGTTAAATTATTTTCAGGTTTAGTATTATTATTCGATGAGATAAAACAACCTTCTATTTGAATATATTTACATTTACTTGAAAGATAAAGTTGCAACAGTAAAAGCGCAGTCATCATGAATGTTGCTCCTCACTTGCTGGAGGAATTTGACTGTTTCAAGACTCTTCATAATATAATCAAACATAATGCAGATTGGTATTTTATTTTCACTGTAGAATAGCTTATCTCAGCATAGACAGAAATAAAGACATTAGAAGCAGTATTATTATTCTAAATAAAGTGAATATTTAAATACTAATTTTACTTTAAATCCTACTTTATGAACATTTTTACCTCTGGTTATATGTAAATCATGCAATAATTTTATTGTTTGAATATATATTTTTTCCTTAAAGGAAATTTTTTTAAGTGTTTAGAAATCCAGCATTTCTTCTTTGGATATTTACGTTGCTGTTTCTCCAAAGATAACTTTGTTTATTTTATTTGGAAATTTACATTAGATGCATTAACTACTTCCTGAGCTTCCCAGTGCATAATTGAACCCAGATATAATATTTGCAAATGCCACATCTTTCTCTATTTTCAGATAAAACAAACAGCCTGAAAGTTTATGACATTTTGAGAAAAACAGTGCCATTCAATACTAGTGGCCATTTTACAATAGTGGCTAGCCAATAATAGAAGCCTAATGCCAGTGTATTACGTTTGTTATTGTGTATTGTAAAGGGAGGACATGTACCACAAAAAAGGAAAGAAGCCAGGTGGGAATTAGAAAGAAGAAAAATAGTCAGTAAATGTAAAACACTTTGCTGTCTTCAGCCACTGAGTGTTTAGTATTCATCCAGAAATTCCCTTTGCTGTTCGGTATACTGAGATGTTCAGAGACTAGCATTTCAGCTGCCTTCTTCTCTCTTGTAATCCCTGAGGCATTGTCAGAGGAGACAGCTAATGGAAAACAGTACTTTTTATAGATGCAAGAGATTTAATTGTTTCCATTAGATGAAATATTTTAATGAAGCCAGTGAGCGTGCATTTTATGCTTTGTATTCCATTCATAAAATGTGGTAGATGGTCATAACTGAAACTCTGTTCCTGGAATTCCAACCTTAGAATCTTTTGAAATATTCTGTACTGCTGAAATTGCATTTCCATACCCCACATACTTTACATAAAGTTTTAAAAGCAAAAGATAGCCTCTTTATGCTTTCTTTTTTCTTTATTTTCTGTAATTTACCTATTAGCCTCCTAATGGTTGGGATACCATGTGATCCTTGTGTTTACACTGAGGACTATTAGAATTCTTTTTCTTTTCAAAACCATTTCAATTCTTTCTTTTCTTTTTCAATTTTATTTTTCCCTCCCTTTTGCTTTATTTTTGGTAAAGAAAAAATTGTTTGACTACTCAGCTACTTAAACATTTCAGCCTGTTCCAGAATCCAACTTTTTACTCTTTTTTTCTTTCTGTAGTTATACTGTTCTCCCTTTAAAAAGTCTCCATACCTGTTCATTTTGGAGCATCTCTCCTCCTTGTCGTGTTGCCTTCATTCATTCAGCAGGCCGTTATGTGAACAGTGTGCTGGTGACCGTGTGCGCCACTGGATATAGCAAGATAAACCGTACCTAGTTTTTGTTCTCATGAAGCTTACAAGTCTTGGGGCTACGTCTTAACTCCTCACTGATCAGATTACTACTACATCCTCCTGTCTTGCCTATATGTGTTTTCTTTGCAAGGACTTACGTATCCTTTTTACTAGCTGACACTCCAAGTGCTTATTTTTAAAAGGTTTCTGAATATCATCTGCTGTAAATACCTTTCATACTCCATTGAAGTAGCTCAGCCATGCCTTCTCTCTGCTTTCTGAAAGTAGGTTACTGTATTTTGCTGTGTATAATGAGCACCCACGTTTTTGTGCACATTATACATGGGATTATTATATCCTATCTATAATATGTAATCATTATACCCATGTATAATGTGCATTCTTGTTTTTCCCTCAAAAATTTGTATAACGTGCAGAATAAGTGCACATTATACAGAGCAAAATATGGTATCATGATTGAATGTTGGATACCATTGCATCTGCCCATTTTCTCCTCATAGCTGCTGCAAAGTGCTAATAAGTATACAGATTATTTCCCAATGCAGTCAGCCCTCTGTATCTGCAGGTTCCCCATCCACAGTCTACAGTTGTTTGAATTCACAGATGTGGAACCCACAGATACACAGGGCCTACTACAAGGACTTAAGCATCTGCAGATTTTGGTGTCCGTGAGGGTTCCTGGAACCAATCCTTGTGGATACCAAGGAACAACTGTAATTGTAATAGTCTGAATTATATATTGCTTTTCTTTAGCACAAAAGTTAGGGCTCATTGTGAGGTATAACTCCTTTGTTAAACTTAAAAGTTCAAATGAGGATTATGCATACCTTTCCTTCTTCTAGCATACTAAGTCTTCCACATCAAGCATCTCCGGTGTCCCGCACCCCAAGCCTCCCTGCTGTAGACACAAGCTACATTAACACATCTCTCATCCAAGACTATCGGCATCCTTTCCACATGACGCCCATGCCTTATGACTTACAAGGTAAGTTACCAGTTCTTCAGTGTTGTCACATAGCATTATGAATGCCTTTGATTTATGTAGTCTTCTGGGTGCGTCTAAGAAAGAATTGAAAGATTGGGTAAAAGGGCCTAGACCTACAGAAGAGGTCATAAATAAATACAGATCCACTTCCTTGTTTGTACTTTGCAGCAGTAGCTAGTGTTTTACCAACGGTGGCAAAACCAATGCAATGATCTTTAGGTTTTGTGAACTTCAAAGTAGTCTACAAGTTGTTTTTGGATGACTTCTGATGTGCTGATTTGAATTGTGATATCTGTGATACTATTTTTTGTTTTCCTGAATCCAGTTATGATGCACTATGCATTGTGGGTAACTGTGTTGTATTATCTTATCTTATAGGTAATGCAGAATTGAAAAATTGCAAGGTTTTAATTTTTGTTCCAGTGAAACTGATTCTTCTTTTTTAAAGTAGTTTGAAATGCATTATACTCATTTGTGCAATGTATTTTGAGTTCATATCATTTATATTATCAAAAAGAATTGTAAGTTCTCATTTATAATTTAATAATTTGTACATTAGCCATATAATCTAAGAACATATTTCTTTTTCAGTACAAAAAGCCACATAGGCTTATTGTAGAAAATTTACTGCAAAGTGGAAGTTTCCTTCCACCCCTCCTCAATAGAAAAACTCAGGCCACTGGGAAGGATTCTTGGGAGCTGAGATAGTTGAGTGGATTTTAAGTGATTGTAACAAAAAGCCCATTTCACCTCCGACCAATGGAATTTTCTGCAGTGATGGAAATCTTGTAATCTGCCCAATACAGTAGCTACTAGCCACGTAATTATTGAGCATTTGGAATGCGGCTAGTGTGACTGAAGAGCTGAATTTTTTGTTTTATTGAATATTAGTAAATTGAAATAGCTGTATCATGTGGTTAGTGGCTACTGTATTGGACAGTGCAGCCTTGCTTTTGTGGAGCCCCTGCAGGTCTTCGTGATGCAGTCTGTCCTCATGTAGTCAGTAGGTAGGTTCCCAAAGTGTTGGCATCACTCTTGAATTTTTATCTGTCTTTGCTTGCACTTTCCCCAAGTTTAGATGTCATAAACAAGGCGTTTTATTCACGTTGGTTTACTTGATCTTCGTTGCATTACTCATTGGGCAGCATGGCCATGAATGCCAATTGGAAGGGGCGGGCCTACCACGACTCCCTGGCAACCGAGAGTCACGCTTGATCCTTCTGTAATAGCCACTGCCCAGCAGCGGGCCACCCCCTCAGATCTCTTCCCCGCTCATACCACTGGAGACTCTTGAGTCAGAATATGGTACAGATAGTGGCAAGTGAGCAGATTTGAGAAAGGGAAAGAAAATCTGTGCTACAACTGGCTTAACTTCTTTCACCTTCAAACTTTCTCATTTACAAAAATGAGGGCAACAATTATGATGTACTTCATGAGGTGCTTGTGAGGAATGAATTGGAGTAGACTGAAGAGCTACTGAAGAGGAGTCAGTGAGAGCATTTGCTGAAAAGTACTCTGTCGGTTTAAGGGGCCAGTGCCAGGTCTGACGGGGCAGCAGTGGCCCGAGTCCCACAGAGGGGTCATGCAGAGAGAGGACAAGTCGTCACTTACGCTTGGACTTCAGGCTCAGTAGTCTAGAGAAGGAGGGATGTAAAGCATTCAGCTCAGCTCTTCATGTTTAATTAAAATTCTAAATGAATTAAAATTAGCATTTAAGATTTTGTATATATTTTTGAAGTATTGGGGCATTTGGGAGAGTTTTTTGGTTTTGTTTTTCAAAACTGAAATAATTCTTTTTCTCCCACAGGATTAGATTTCTTTCCTTTCTTATCAGGAGACAATCAGGTACATTATATGAAAAAAACTATGGTTATTTTAATTGTATATTAAAATATTTAAAAGTATAATATGTAGCCAAGAGAAAGAAAGTAAATTACCTTAGAAAATACAGAGTAGTCATACCCATTACTGTATTATTAAGGTTTTAAGAATTTAAATAAACATTCTTTTGTCAGCTGTGCCTGAGTATGTAGTAAGAACAGTATCTCTTTGTTGGTTTCCAGTACTATTTTAGAATGAAACAGAGAAGTGAACCATATTGACTGATAAATTCTTGGCCAAATATCTCCGTAAGAGAAAGTGGGTAGACTGTCCTCCTTTCTGCTACTTCTGAGCATGTGCCAGTTTGGCACATGTTTAAGAATTTTGAAAATTGCTTTCAATACAAATTAAAACAAAAATACAATTAAAAAATGTTTTTCTGTTTCAGACACAAAATGTCTCAGGATCAATGACTCAATCATTTCATAAGGCCATTTGATTTTGCAAAATGTTTTGTTAAGTATTTCAGAAACACTAGAATCTCAGAATATATTAAAGCTAGGACTTTGTTCTGCTGAGAAGAAAGCCTATGAACTTACAAGTATAATTAACATTTGTTCTGTCTTTTTCCCCTCCCTAGCATTATAACACCTCCCTCCTTGCCGCTGCGGCAGCAGCAGTTTCGGATGACCAAGACCTCTTACACTCGTCTCGGTTTTTTCCGTATACCTCCTCGCAGATGTTTCTCGATCAGTTAAATGCAGGAGGCAGCACTTCTCTGCCAACCACCAATGGAAGCAGCAGTGGCAGTAACAGCAGCCTGGTGTCCTCCAACAGTCTAAGGGAGAGCCACAGCCACACCGTTGCCAACAGGAGCAGCGCAGACACGGCGTCCATCTTTGGCATCATACCGGACATTATTTCGTTGGACTGATCTTGCCCGTGCTGCTCTCGTCCCCACCCCAGGTTAAATGAACTTGGCAGAAAGAAGAGGACTTTGTGCTCTGTTTTACCTTATTCTGTTTAGAAAAGTACACAAGTGTGTGGGTTTTTTTCCTTTTTTTAGGGAAAAAAATTAAAAGAAATGTACAGAGAACAAAACTATATTTTCAGTTTTACTTTTGTATATAAATCTAAGACTGCCTGTCTGATAAAAACACTTGTTTAAAAAAACCAAAAAAAAAAAGGAAAGAAAAGGAAAAAAAGAAAAAAAAACAAGTACCCACAAACCACCTTCAGTTCAATTTTTCTGGATTCTGAAGATTTTTTTTCACTATTTGTCCTATGGTTTTGGTTTTATTTTACTTCAACGGCATTATTTTATTGCAATAACAGAAAAGGAATTGCATGTATGAAGTTTTAAATTGTGGGCTTTTCTTTGTTATGGGGAGGGGCCTGAGGGGATAGTTTTAATTTCCATTTTTCTAAAAATGACAGCCTTGGATTCTGTTTGTGTGTATGCATATTTTATCCAGCCTTAAGTTATAAACCTCATCTGTCCCACTGCACTCCCTGTGTATTCCCAGGACATAGCTCGTGGGTGTGTGTGTTCGGTGTGTGTGTGTCTGTATTTTTCTGTCATTACTGTCCCTTCTCCCGAGTTTGCATTCAGTTGATAAATCAGTAGCCTGCTTCTTTTAAAGTGCTTTGAAGGTCTTGAACTCATGTAGGAGCATCTTTATTGACTATCCCAATTGCATGTTCTCCATCACATACGCTCTTTTATTTGCTAGATACCCCTGAGAATATGTTTTTAGAGATTGAAGAAAAGCTGTCTGGATAAGGAGTAGGCTTAGCAGACCTGCGAATAATACACTTTAGTCTAGTTCTTTATTCTAAATTTGGATTGCCAGTATTATGCACTTAAACCAAGTCTGTGAACACCTGCTTTTTTAGCCACAGGGTAATGAGTTTTCATGTAAGATCTTCATACCAAAGTGGGAAGTATAAATAGCCTAGTAAGCCCTGTTGGTTGTCTTGTGCAGCTGACAGGTAAGGTTATGTCACCTCAAAAAAAAAAAAAAAAGGTCAATTACCCTAAAAGTATATTCTCTTCAGAAAATACAGTGCCCCACGCATGTCAGTCTGTAGCAGTCTGCTATCTGGTCGACAGCTGAAATTCAAAGCAGGCTTGATTTTTAGTCATTTTACTCTCTGGCTTTGAGTGTACTTATTTTCTCAGTTGTTTTGTTTTTATTTTTTTTTTTTTTCTTCACCTTTTTTAAAGACAAGCATGACATAGGAAAGTCAATTTTTTTCTTTTAGAATTCGTGGATCAGCCTGATTTATTCTTACTAATAATGGAACATGTAAATATATTGAAAACTGTTTTTCAGGAGATGAGTGAGGGTTGGAGGGAAGAAAAAGTGGTTCTACTTGTGTTCCAGAATCCTCCTTAGAGAAGGTATCACGTTCTCCAGGTAATAACTGAAGGTGTGGGAAATATTTTTTAGCTGATTGAGAGGTTTAGCAGGTTTAACAGAGAAGATAAAGAAGGGGCATAATGATTACCAGTTTCCCAGACTGGGTTTTTATATCACAACTGTTACTGTTCTCAGAGTTGATGAAGGACCACCTTTGTGTATAACATTGTCATTTTAGACCTTGCAATGGTAGCAAAATGACCTGTAATCCAGGTCACTTCAAGATGGCTGTGTCTTTGGTTGTATGATAAAATTAATGGTTCACATGACTATGTGGTGTCTGAAAATAATATGTTTCTTACAGCATCTCTCTGTCACTAAATTGTTGACTTGAATTTTGAAAAACAAGTTGGTGTTGATATGTATATGTGTGTGTGTACATATGTATTTATAGACAAGTGTGTGAGTGACAAGTGAGTTATATAGTCTTCCCCGACGCATGTGTATTCCGCATATACATGGCCGAGTTAGTCACTAAACAATTTGCAATAAAAAAAGATTTATTGTTGGTTAAAACAGGAAATAGTTAAGTTTTCAAATGAATCTGGTGTTATGGTAAGTGAATACTTCAAGAACTCTCATTCCATATTAGGCTAATATCTAGTAGTATCATAATTTGTGTCTAAATTCGGATTTGAATAGAAATTACTTAAATTATAGGGAGTTGCTTCTTATTTTACATTACTATAGGAAACATTTCTACTAATTCAGCTACCTAAGATAAAATGAATAGTTTATTTCTGTTCTTTTTCTTTCATTGGTGTTAAGTGGTCTCAAAATTCTGTTCAATAACTTTGTGTATGATGCTGAATTACAAACTCTTTGAATAATCCAGTTGAAAATCCGTCCTTCTGCTTTCTTCAGCCCAGTTTCGGAGAGGGTTAATTTCCCCTTAGTATCCTGCATTATACCTCCCCACAGGAAGAACAGGTAATAGGGAGAAACAAGTGTCTGTCTAGTTAGTGGCTTTGGTCATGTCTCCATAGGAGCAACTAACTGTTCATTTGTCTCTTTTAGTTCATTCTGTACTCTAAGGAGTTTACTCCCTTCAGTTACTGACCTTTCAAAATGTTGACATTAGTAGTAGCTCTTACTCTGTTAGTGTCATGGCCAATATTATTAGACTTTCATGATCTGTAGTAAATCTTAGTAGAGTCATGCACTGCATCTTTATCTTCTAAGTTGTGTTTTGTTTTTTTTTTTAAGTGTATGGTCATTTGATCTGTTTATTCCATAGCCCACCCTCACTCCCATTGACATGCTGTTTGTGGACAGAGAGGGGTTCTCAGAATCTTCAGGCAAGTTGTCGGCAGCCCCCTTGCTGCCGTCTTTCATAGCAGGCGTGTGTGTCTGTGTTCTGTGCAGCGCTGGTGTGTCACGCATTTGGTAGCGTCGCTGTTCGGCTAGCAGGGCTGGAGTGGCTTTCAGTTACTTTGTGGGCATTACTGGGCACGTTGTTTTAAACAGTCTGGACTTCAACCACGCCACGCTTGGTTGACTCATTTACTTGGAACATTAAAGATTTTCTACTATATTAATTTAGACATTTTCACAAATCTGTATCATTACCAACTTAGGAAATACTCACTTTTAAGCTTCTCAAAAATGTGGTATCTTGGCAGATTTTCCTTTGAGTCAAATGTCTGAAACTGAATGAAAATATGTCCCAATTTTAATTTCTAATTGCTAAAGGAACACTGTTTTAAACAATTCCAGTTTGAAATACATCAAACACTTCAAGATCTTCAGAACTTTAGAGCACATTTGAAATTATTTTAGTAAGAATTTTGTTTTATCAGTAAACGTTGAGTTCTGTTTGTTTTTTTTAATTAAAAAAAAAACAAAGCTTAGATTTCAGAAAGAAGGAGGGAGAATAGCTGGTGGTTCCAGAGTATGCTGCTGTTAAGTATTCAATTAACAAAGGGGAAAATGTATATAAACAGATATAAAAGTTACCATAAACTCCATAAACTTAAATCTGTGATTCATTGCCTTAAGACTTTCTCTCTTAGAATTTCCATACCGCATGCCAAACCAGTAAAATGGCTTTTAAAAATGTATAGTAGACCAATGTCAGTTTGTATAAAAGTACCAAGTGAAGATATTTATTACATGCATTGGAAAAAAATTGTTTACCTATTGAATGTTACCTGTTTATGTAGAGCTCTTTAGATGTAATAAAAGAAAAGCCTTCAGTTAATTTGTCTTCTCTAAAACCACTGCTGGGTCTACCAGGGGTCAGTCTCTGAGGGAAGCGGTAGGCTCTGTGCTTCCAAAGCGCTCTCATCCCGAGAGTTCAAAGCATGACAAGTAATTTTCTTGCAGCATGCTTTGAGGTAAGTAATGAATGTACAACCGTCATTCCCTTTTCTTACCGTAATATGGCTAGCTTTGTAATGAACCGCAGCATCTGCTTAGTATTAAATCTGTTCAGTGATCTACAGTTTGAGAGCTAAGAGCACTGCCACTTCTTTTGTAAATAAGATCGGTGCTAGGTGAGCCAGCTGGAATTTTAGGGATGATCATAAAACGTGGACATGAGGTGGTACAAAAGCCTTTCCTGGGATACAGGTGTAAATCAGACACGTCGTAGGATTCTAGAATCCTGGCCCCTGAACACCCTTGATTAGGGACACTGAGTCAGTGGAGATGAGCTCCAGGTTCTCCTGACCACTCCACACTGCGTAATAGGTTTTTGGCAAGCTGTACTTGAGGCAAATGAGATTAATAAAAGTTGCTTTAAACCATATGGGGGCCATTCAGTGATAAAGACAAAAAGGCTTTAAGGGGAAGTACCCTCATTTATCATCAGATCCCAGAACTTCCTTGCCCCATTCCATCTAATAAACCAAAGGTATCTACCGTCTAATCCTTGGTATCCCATATTGGCTATGTAGGGTTTGCTTCCTAATATCCATGATGAGTTAGGAAGTGTGGGCTAGGACCCTTGAGCCTTGCCTGAAAGTGAAATAAAGCAGTTCTCTGTGGGGCATCAACATCTAACCGGACCTCAAGGGGATTTGCCACCGTGGTAATGAAGTTAAAGCACCTAGGCCCCTTATGTGCTCTGGCCTCTTGTAGGGGCCTCAGAGCAGTCCTACCAAGTTTGTATTTTTATCATTAAGGCCGCCAAATCATACAAACTCAGACCACACAAAACCTGGTTCTGCCCCTGCACAGTGAACCTACATTCCCAGCAGGTGATCACAGCTTCACCTACTGGGTTGGTTGTGCCATTTATTGCCTGCCCTCCACAAAACCCTTCTCTGTAGCTCCTAGGAATTTCTCTCCTTGGTAATTCCACTGTTGGGGAAATGAAGAGGTTTTTTTGCAGGACCTCCGTGTGATCTGAAGCCCACAGCATTGTGAGATGGTCTCACTGACTGTTGTCCCCTGCAGTTCCCCTTGTGCCTGGCCCTTGGATGTGTGTCTTGTATAACCTCCCCCAAAACATACCTTCCTCAATTTGATTTTCTTTTGCTTTAACCACTAAGCACCATTAGATAAAGCCACAGCCCAGAGAGCCCAGTTTTGATACATAAATCTCTAGAGCTCTGCCCTTTCTCCCACCCCTCAAAGTGCCAGTGTGACTTCAGCCCATTTTTAGGGCAGTGCCAACTCTGCCAGTGGGTCCACAAATTGGATCACACAGGCAGCACCAGCCTGGCACCTCTTGGCTACGTAACAGCCACTTCACCTGGAACTGCTACCAGCAGGGCCGGTACCCCTACTGCTATCTCCCAGGGCTCCTGCTGTATCATAGTTGTGTCCTATTACATCCCCTTATTACTTTCCATTAGCCATGGGGAAATGGCTTGAAGCCATGATCAAATTGACCCACTTGAGCTGACCCATCCCAGGTTTGTGAACCTCTCTGGTAATAGGCCAGGGAAAAGCTGGGACTTCTGACAAGCATCAGAAAGGGCCTTTGAAGTTCCGTGAGACCTTGTCACATCTGGTTTGCTTTGGCTTCCTTCAGTGTAGGCTATAAAGGCAGATCATTCTTCCCACTGTGTAGCTGAGGCTGCTTTGTTTTACTGTGAATGTTTCCACCCTATACTCACTGTGTTTTTTATTTAAAGATTTTTATGTTTAAGAGGGGAAAAGGGAGAAAGGGAGAGGAACATCAATGTGAGAAGCATCGATCAATTGCCTGTCTTACGTCCCCTGACCAGGGACTGAACCCACAACCCAGGCATGTGCCTGACTAGGAATCGAACCGGCAACCTTTCACTTTTTGGGATGACGCCCAACCAACTGAATGACACCAGTCAGGACAGTATACTTGGTGTTTGTGAATGAATCTCAACTGTGTCACTGTGTGTTGAGATGGGAATGAGAATTTGTAAGTGGCCCTGTGGTGCTGCAACAAATGTCACCACAGTTACTTGTTTTAGTTCTGCTTGGTGCTGTTTCTCAGCCAGCACTGGCTTTGTCTTGGAAATGTGGAAGATGATTCCGGCACCAGATAGAGAATATGGTCTTTTGGGTGATTGCCCTTCTTGGGAGAAGTACTACCACGGTAATTCAGGATTGCACAGTGCGCTACAGTTTGCAAAGACACTTTTCAAGTCGTTATTAACTCAGACCATCCTCACCAGGCTCCCTGAGGTAAGAAATAGCAATCCAACTTCAGTGAAGACCCTGAGGTTTTGAGGGGTGAAATGATTTGCCCAAAGTCAGGCGGCTGGGAAACGGCAGTCGGGGGGGGAGCCAGGGCCAACTCCAAACCACAGAATAGGCCCTTCCCTGGCTGTAAAGGGCCAGACTAGCAGCAGTGATTAAAATTAATAAAAATCTTTTATTATAGACATGCTAATTCCATGGCCAAAATAATTTCATTTGCTAAGTTATCCTCTGCTACAGTTAGATGATGTCATCTTGCCGCTGTGCTGCCTCCCCAGAGTGAAAGGAACACTTTACAATTCATCCATCTGATTTTCCTTACGTTGCCTTCATTCAGTAGTCCCGCACAGGGGTGGCGATCTTGTGGATAAATTCATCATACTTCACTTTGCCGTTTGGTTCAATATTTGCTTCCTTGAAAAGATCGTCCACTGCAATAAATCACATTAATTTTTCAGTTCAGCTTTACTGCTACGTTATAGGACATCGAGTTCTTGGGGCCTGGGCCCCCCCCCCCCAGAGGTCTTCCCTGAGCGTCCAGTTGTCTGTTCACACAGACCAGGAAGTAAGCCAGCAAACAGAGCAGGACAGCCCACCCCCTACCCCTGGGAGACCACTGATGGAATTTGGAGTTCACTGGATTTTCTGCAGGGGCCGGTGAGGATTCAGTCACTGAAGACTCCTTGTTTTGTTTTGTTCTTTTAATGGCCTCTATTTCCTGTCCCTATGTTTCTGGAAACCTCCAGTGAGGGTTTTACCTCCCAGAGCCCACCCTCCCAGCTGAACGGGCATCCTCAGCAGCTCCACCCTGGGCCACCCTGGCCTTCCCTTCCAAATGGGCATGCCCCACCGCAGGAGAGGGCTTGGTGACAAGTGGTATCTGCCACCGTCACCTTTTTAAAAAAAGTTTGTGTTTTGGGGGTGGGGAGAGTATGAGAAAATAAATTCAACTGTGTCTAAAGCTGAAAGGGTACAAAACCACCATTGTTCTCTGACGCTCCAAAAAAAATCCATTTACTTGTTTCTTCTGTTTCTGGATTCCTTGAACAAAATACTAGCTTGTCCCAGATCTTGGCTAAAAGGGTCATTTTAGCTTAAACTTCTGCACAGTGGCCTCTCGGGGCCAACATACCTTCGGCTCTTTGAACTATCCTGGCCCTCTTGCAAAAACTGCCTTACTGCCCTCTGTCAACTTCCTCAGCCCTAGACGTCCCCGATACGTAATTTTGGACTTAGAAAATACCCTGTGATTCTCTGCCTAACCAGTCTCCTCTAAACTCTAATTACTGTGCTCTGTGCCCAGGCTGATGGGAGCGCTGAATATTTTTAGAATGTTAAAGAATGTAAGTTATCTTCATGGAGAAACTTCTACCCACCCATCACTTGGTTCAAACCATCCCAGTGGACTGGTCCAACAGCAGCTACCCTGCCAACCACTGAGCCTCCTGCCTAGAAGAGGGACCACACTGGATAGCCAGGTGGCAGGGTCTGCCTGCTGGGTAGCATGGTGGTCCACTGACCCCAGACAGAATCAGGGTGCTGGAGGCAGCCTGTCCCAGGCCTTAGCTTTCTCCAGCTGCTCCAGGGACACTTCTCAATAAAAGTGAAGGTTTTCTTTCGGTCACTCAGGGTAAAGGACTCCTACTTCTAGCATCACCGTTCCTGTCTCCCATCGCTGAAGCAAGGGAAATTGGTCTCCCAGCTTGCTGGGAACACACTGCCATTTTCTTTGAAATGTTTCTTGACTGGTTAAACAAATGAGAAATGTGTACGAGTTTCGGGCCCGTGGTGTTAACTTCAGACAGAGATCATTAACCGGGAGAATTAAGGCCCCAGCTGGCCCTCTCTGCTAACGCTCCACCTGGTACATAAAAGGCACCACGAGCAGTGTCCTCCTAGCCTGAGAGGGAGGCAGAGCCCATGCTCCCCCTGTTCCCATGAAAACCACCACAGCGAAAGAGCACGATAGCTGCCAGCCTGAAAAAGCAGGGGGCGGGGCGGGGGGTGCTGCAATGCCTTCTGCAGCACTATTTTTAAGTGCTTTGCGCTGTGCCTTTGTGGCTGCAGATAAAATCTAAGCAGTCGACTTTATAGAATGTTAGCTCTTGGAGGGACCTGAGGGATTGTCTATTGTAACCTCGTTTTTTTCCCAACAAGGAAACTGAGGAGGGTGAGAGAGGTGAAGAAGCCCATCTGAGGTCCTCCAGAACGAAGGGAAGCCGGGATTCAAATCTAATTCCAACCACAACCTGGCAACCCCTCCACTGGCTTGTTGTGATCTAACCCACGGCTAAAGGGCCGACATTGTCGAAGCCTTTTTCTACCACCTGCTGTGTCCTAGCCGAGGGCCCCCCATCCTGGTCCACCCCTCCACCACCCCACCACCTGTCACAACCACGGCAGGCCCAGCAGCCTGAGTGGGAATCCCAGCCTCCTGGGTGTAGACTCTGCTGGTGACTTGAAATGGCTGCTGTGGCGAGACTGGGGCTCGCCGGGCAGGCTGGAATAATGCAGGCAAATGCCAGCATTGGGGTGGCCCTTTGCCACATGCAGAGGGCTTTCCCAGGAGACCCAGGGCCCTTGTCCTGCTCGCATGCAGAAAGTCACACTGCGCTGCTGGGAGGTATGCGGCAAAGGCCTCCCACAGCGTTTTGGGACCAGTAGTCCCAGCAAAGGCCACCACGGACACCCCTCTGGAAGCACTGTTAGAGCTGGCTGAGGCACGAGGGGAGGGAACGGAGTAGCAGCTCAGTCTGGACACCCTGCATCAGCAGCGACTTCAGAAGGCAGCTGAGGCAAAAGAAAAGAACCTGAGCTGGCCTGGGGGTGTGGGAGCTAACGCACGTCTAACAGACCTCCGTGCAACTCCAGCTCTGCTACCGCAGGCCACTCGGCTCCCCTGCGTCCTTATCAGTGTAAGAGGGCTCTAGTGCTCCCAGGGGTGGCAGAGCTCTGAACAAAGGCCCACAGTGAAAGCTTAAACTCAGGGTGAGGCCCAAGTAGGCCCCAGCTAGGACTCCCCAGGCCCTCCCTTTGCCTGACTGGACTTCTCCCCTGTCACCCTAGCTCCCCCAGCTCTCCCCTGGGCTCTAGTCCACACTCACCTACCTCTCCATCTCTCGCAGCCTTCTGGGGCATGCATGAAATGCAGTGTCTGCGCAATCCTGGTGGTGTCCCCCCCTCCCCCACACACAAACACACAATCCTCTCCTGCTGTGGGGAAAGAGGGAACCAGGCCATTACCTTCCTTGTGGGTGAGCTTCTCCCCCAGTTTCGTGAGTTTTGACCGCAGCTCGGACGCCATTATATAGCCTTTCTTCTCCTTGTCCGTCATCAACATGGCCAAAAGAATTTCTTTCTTTGGGTCCTCTTGTTTTATTTGCATGTGCATAATGGTCAGGAAAGTGGAGAAATCCAGCTCTCCATTTTTGTCTAGGAAATCCCCAAACACAGCACAGTGAGCAGGTGGGGAAAGGCTTGCATTGGGGAAGTCAGCTTGCCTCCTACCCAAGCCTCCCTGGCCAGGTGGAGGGCCACCTGATTCGGGGAGGGCCATGATGGCGGCAGTGGTCATGGTGAAGAGGTGCAGCCCCTTCTGGAGAGTTTCCTGCCACAGACTTGCCTCATTTAATCCTCCCCACCTTCCTCAGGGAGTATGGTTATCACCATCCCATTTTGCCCACTAAGGAGACAGAAGCTCTGAGCGTGGAGTGCCCTCATAGAGCTGTGGCAGGTCCAGGATGGAGCCCCACCTCCTCTGCTCCCTTCTGGGTGCTTCTCTCATGCCCTGAACTGCAGGGGAGTACCTCGATGTGTCCGTCCCCTTTAGCAGCCACCACTGCACATCCACAAAGATGGATAGGGAACCCCACCCGGGCCCTCAAGCCCCAATCCTGGCTGGGCTGGTTGCTTGCATTTCCCCCCACTGCAACCACCCCAGGCTCCCCGGCCCATGTGCCTCCCCTGAGGATGCCTGAGGGGCTCAGCCCTGCCTCTGCTTGGAGTATAACTACAGAAAATTGGAACTTCCCCTGACCACAACTTCCTGTTTGGAGGAGACAGAAACCAAAGGAAACCACCACCCCTTGGAGGTGGAAACAGGGAATCTTTGTCACTGAGCACCCCATCACTGGGCTCCAGGCCTTTAGAGGCCTGCCCTACGGCCAGCCTGGCCTGCCCTGGACAGGCCCCCAGCGCTGGGGCAGGCGCGCTGATGGGACTGTGGGCTAGCCCCAGCATGTGGTGGGAACCTGTCTGAGAGACGAGGCAACTGAGTTCCAGATGACCTCCCGATCAAGTGGTCCTTCCAGGCTGCCCCCTTTCTCTGGGCTGGTCTTTTCTTCCCTAGTGTCCAGTGTGAAGAGCCACCCCAGCCTCAGACACCCCTCTTGTTTTCTTCAAAACATCAACAACAACAACAACTTGTTTCTGGTTATAAAGACTTGTATGTCCCCACAGTCAAAAACATGAAAAAACGATAAAGGGAATGAAAACCATCCAAAAAGAATGAAAATCGCCACCAGGGAATCACCTGGCAACGTTTTGGCTGGGTTTTCCTCCACCATTTTTTTTCCTCCAGAATTGCATAGTTTTTAGAAGATCAGTCTTTGAAATCAGAATTGGGTTCCAACTCTGATTCCTCCATTGGCTTTAGCACTTGGGCAAGTGACCCAATAGCTCTGAACCTTCATCTTTACCTGCAAAGCGGTGCCTTCCTCACAAGGTTGCTGAGCTAAGCATGTGACAAATAATAAAAGGAAACGGTTCTGTCAAAACAATTTTGGGATCACTGTTAGCCTTGCCTCGGCTCTGGAGTTGTGACTGCCTTGTTGGAGGGCTCAGACCCCTGGCCCCCTGAGACCAGGGTGTCACCAGCTACTTCGAGCATTCAAGGAAGCCTGAGTGATGCCCAGCACACCTGGCCAAACTCCTCCACAGCTCCCAGCTGGTGACCTCTGACCTTTTCGCACCTCCACCATCCCGCGCCTGTCAGGCCCCGCCCCAGGACCCCAGCTGCAGGGCTCAGGGCCCACCCACCAGCCCCGCCCACTTCTTCTCCCGGCCGGTGCAGCCCACTCACCTATCCCATGCGTCTGCAGATGCCGCTGCGCCTCCCCGGGGGTCGGGCTGGCCCCCAGGCACCTCATCACCACCATGAGGTCGGTGGCTTTTATCTTCCCCCGCTGCTGCTTGTCGTACAGGGAGAAGCATTCCTTGTACTCTGCACACAGCCCGGAAGGGAGACTCAGGAGCACTCCCCCCCACCCCCACCCCGCCGCCTCGCCTTCGCCCTCTCCTCCCTTTTCTCTTCCCTCCCCCTCCTAGTGCCCACTCCTTCTATCCCCCTTCCCATCACAAATAAAAATACAGGACTGCCAAGTTAAACTGAACTTCCAATAAACAATGAACATATTTTTAGGATAAGTACGTCCCTAATTTTTGCATTGTTGTTTATCTGACATTCAAATTTAACTGAGTGTCCTGAGTATTTTTTTAAAGATTGCATTTATTTACTTTTTAGAGAGATGGAAAGGGAGGGAGAACGAGAGGGAGAGAAACATCGATGTGAGAGGGAAACATCAGTTGTTGCCTCTCATACGTGCCCCAACTGGGACTAAACCTGCAACCCAGGCACGTGCCCTGACTGGGAATTGACCTGCAACCTTTTGCTTTGCAGGATGATGCTCCAACCCTTTGAGCTACACTGGCCAGAGCTGAGTGTCCTGTATTTTTTCTGGCAATCCTATTTCTTCCCTCTCCTGACTCCCCTTCCTCTGCTCCCCCTTTTCTCCTCCCACAACTGACTCAAACCACAGGGAAGCTCTCCCTTCCCCCTTCCCGCTAGGTCCAGTCCAGGGAGCCCCGGAGCCCGCCTGCAGCAGGGTATCCAGACACCCAGGGGAGCTTTGCAAAGACATCTGATGTAGGGAAGGGGGATAGTAATGCCTCTGGGTTACTGACAGGACCGGAAACCCACCACCTTGGGAAAGGCCTGGCAGACAGTGGCTCTCCTATGTGGTGACGATTATTATTTCAGTTATGGGCATTTCTGAATCCCCTGCTCCAGCCCCAGCCTCCAGGCTGCAGACGCCCAAGCTGCCCTCCGACACAGGTCGTGGTCCTGTTCTTCAAGACTTCAAGGGGTTCCGCCAGGGTGTTTCCCAGCCTCTGACCAGGTGCGGCTGGCAGCTCTCTTCGAACCCTCTCTCCCTTGATGGACATGGAAGGCCCACAGGAGCTGAGGCCTCTAGAGCCACATTTTCACAGCCCAGCGGAGCAGGGCACCGCCTGCCTCTCAGTCCCTGGCTCCCAGCTCTGGAGGAGCAGCGAAGCCAGCCGCAGCTCGGGAAGGTCTCTGGACCCTCCCACAGAGGCTCTGATTCAGAACTCAGGGTGGGCTGCCATCGTGCCATCAGAATTGTTCAGATCGCCCCAGGTGGAGCCTCTGCTTGGGGTGGGGTGAGGGTGGGGACTGTGACTTGACAAGGGACTCTTGTGCCAAGGACACAGCCCTTTCCCAATGAACGTGCTATTATTCAGTCTGGTAAGTGATTGACTATTAAACTATTTCTAACCCTTGCACAAATTATATTCGTTAAACTAAAACCTCTTTCAAATCTTTAGCACTGCTGATTGCAATAGGGCCATCGTTTTAATTTTTCTGTACAAATGCAGAGGGTGGAATATTGTTTAATCTGACATTATTTAATAATGACTGGTTTTAACAACCAGCTCCCTATATGTCTAAAACTGCACCAGCCAGCTCATGCTAGAGAGCGAGCTGGCCCTGGCTCACACCTGGGTGACACCCTGCTGCACCAGGCCCAGTGGCAGGCGCACAGCTGACATCCTGTCTGTCCTTTGCTCACAGCAGCCTCCGGAGGTGGTGTCATTATCCCCACCTCAGAGATGAGAAAACTGAGGCTCAGACGTGCTAGGACCCCAGGCCCGCTACCCCCTGTTCTTCCCACTCCGACAGGCCACCCCTGTCTAGCCTGTCATTCATTCATTAAACATTAGTGGCTACTTTCCTGGTGTCAAACATGGGATCCCAAGGGAAGTTTGCTGTCTTTCCTTCTGGGAGCTTCAGAGAAAGGGTCAGTGAGCCTCGGAACCAGGTGTGGGCGGGGGACACTGAGGCTGACAGCCACACTCCCCTCAGTCTCTCCTTGAGAACGGGCATGAGAGGCCCCTGCCTGGGTCTTGTGCTTTAAAACTCCTTGCTCTGGCCTTGCTCTGGGAGTGAGAACATCAAGGGGTCTATGGGGAGGTGCCCACCTGGCGCCTACAACCCACCCACTCTTCCTTCTAGACCAAGCTCTGGGTACCTAGAGCTCTGGAAGCCCTGCCCAGGTCACCCTCAGCCCACCCCCAGGGCCCGCAGGCCCCATGTGGGCTATGCTGGCCTTCTCCGGTGCAAGTCTGGGCCCTTAGTTCTGTGTAACCCAGCTCGCCTTGGCCTTGGGGAAACAGAACTATGCAGGCGTGAAACTGAAACCTGCCTGCTGCCGAGGAGGCCACGGGGCTCAGTGAATAAAGTGCAAACAGCAAACAGCCTTGATGTCGGGTGGAGGGGACCTCCCACCTTACAGGCGGGGTGATTGAGGCCCCCAGAGAGTAGAAGTGTGCTGCCTGAGAGTGCAGACCGGGGCTCTTTGCTCTGGCTCAGCCAAGGACAAAGCCCACTTCTTTGGTCGAGCCCTCAGCCCTAGCCAGTTAACTATGGTTGCTCTCTCCATCCCCTATCTCACCCCTCCCACCTGCCATATCCAGCTTCTGGAAGAAAATCAAATGAGCTGTCTCTGCTATTTCCCCCACTTGTATATCGCACTGGCAGATGTAACACCAACATTTCTACCTGTGAGCCTTACCCTCCACCGAGCAGCCGCCTCCCTGCAGCAGTGGCTTCATGCTCGTGGGTGGGCACAACTCCCCCCTCAGCTGCCTTTTTCCCACCAACAAAAACAGCAGAGCAAATTGCTTAATGAGACCCATATTTTGCTGTGAGTTGCTAATTAAAGAGCAAACCCAACCTACCATTAATTTGGTCCTGGGAAAGAAACTTGGCCTGCAGCAGACAGAGGAAAACAGTCAGGGAGGGACACCATGAACGTGTGGCCCATGCGCCCCACCCCCGCCACCCAGCCCGGTCAGCCGGCAGGTGACACAGGCCCTCTCTTACCATCTGGGGGCCTCCGGCTGCACCCCTGGGCTCCCTGCTCCCAGGACTGCCTTCTTGGTTTCCTTCCTCCCTGCTTCAAGTCGAAAGTCCGCCAAGCTGGGTGGAGGCCCCTGTAATAAACCCTCAGCTGCCATGGAGACCAGGCCCAGCGCCAGGGGTCGGATTCCAGCTTCCCTGCACAGCTGATGCCCAGCAAGGCCTGGGCAGAGCAGCTGGTTGGGTTTTGAGAAAACAGGGCTGCAGAAGGGCTCCCTGGGGCCTTGGTCCTGCACTGGAAAGCTGAAGCTCTGAAGCAAACGGACAAACGTTCCTTCCTGGGAGCCCTCCCTGGAATCCATGAAGCGGGCAGTGGCCCACAGAGAGTGGGCCCTGCCCTGGGCCTCCCTCAAGGGGGTCTTTCCTGTCTCTCTCCCAGGACTAAGTGGGGAGCTGACAAGGTCCTTAGCATGCTGTCTGATTTAAGAGTCATTACCCATCACCTGGCGGGCGGGGAGGGGACCCTCTCATGATGGCACAGCCCAGTGATGGTCTCTGCCACCGTCCCGTGGCTCTCAATGTGTCAGTTCCCTTCCCTCCTTCCAAGCACCCTGGGGATGGGATGGGTGCCAGTTCTGGGGTCTAGGCCCCACGGTGGGCTCCCCAGGGGGCTCAGAGGGAGGCCTCTTATGTGACTTTCTTGGCTAGGGCAGGAAGCTCCTCCTTTTCTTCCTTTCCCTTCTCTCCCCTCTGCAGCCCCAACTCCTTCCGTCAGAAGCTGCTGACTCTCCCCATTTCCTCAGTGTTTTTGCTGCTCCCCAGCACTCACTGTACACACACACACACTCCGAGGAAGTGAGGGCAGGGTTGGGCGTTCCCTGGAGCTTCTCAGCTGGGCGGCTGGGTTCTCCCCATCCAGCTGCCCATGCACAGCTGGTAGCTCCAGGGTTCCCCCCTCCGCCAGGACCTGCATGTATGGCCACACAGGTTGTGCCCTGTGCAAGGGGTCCTGGCCCAGGGGATGAGTGGGTCCCAGCGAGGGGCTCCACCTGCCTAGAGGAAGAGGAACCTCTGGCTAATTTGTACAAGGCGTTTGGACAAGTGAGACCTGCCTCTGGTCCATTGCCCTCCCTCCTTTCCTGGCTACCTCCACGTGGAAGCTTCTCTCTTCCCCCAAATTGTGTGTTGAATCACCTCTTAGGCCAGACGGTTTCAGCTAGAGGGCTCTGGTGGGGCTGGGGAGAGGAGAGGCTGGCCCCAGGTGCGGGAAGCAGGAGAGGAGGAGAATTTCTCACTAAGTGTTGGAGAGAAGAGGTGAAGGACAGTCAGGCAGGGGCTTGGAAGGGCGTGGGAACAGGGCTGAGGCTTGGGGAAAGGTCTGCAGGGACCAGGCCAATGCCTACACTCGGAATCGCCCTGTGTTTGGGAAGGGGCTCGTTGGGGAGACACATTTCCTTGGGTTTAAGTCAGCGTGTGTTGGTGTGTGAGGCCGTATGCCCCAAAGGCATCCCATGGACACACCCTTGCCAACTCCTTCCTTAGGTTTTTAGATGTCTCCTAGGGGCATCTCTCATGTGACTGAAGCACCTGCGTGGGGGTGGTGGCCACATGAGGGTTCACCATCCAAGGATTCAGCGATCTGTGTGCTGCCCCCGGGTTGTGTGCATGCTACACTTCAGCGCTACAGGGGAAAACAGAACCCCCTCCATACCACCGGGGGGGGGCCGAGATTTCATTCACCCAAAGGGCCCCACCACCGGGTTTCCGATTCGGCCGCTGGAGTGCAGCCCGGTGGCAGTTAGAGTATTTCCAGGGAGACCTTTCCAGTGACCTACCCAGCCATCCGTGAAAAGGGACATAAATCTCGAAGCCTCTAATAACTCACTGTGACTTCTTTCTGTTCTATGTCAACTTTCGAACACAGGTTTGAACTGTGCGAGTCTACTTATATGTGGTTTTTTCAATAAATACATGTATTTCCTCTTCCTTTTCATTTTCTTAAAAACATTTCCTTTTCTCTAGTTTACTTTATTGTAAGAATATCACATAATATAACAGAAAGTACCAGTTATCAGCTGGGTTTCTGGTCGACAGTAGGGTATTAGTGGTCAGTGAAATACTCTCTGGATCCACAGATGCGAAGCCCAAGGATATAAGGACTGACTGTGGTTAAATTTTGGGGGAGTCAAAGGTATGTGGGCCTGGCTGGTGTGGATCAGTGGGTTGGATGTTGTGCTGTATACTGAAAGGCCACCGGTTTGATTCCCGGTCAGGGCACATGCCTGGGTTGTGGGTTTGGTCCTGGTTGGGGAGCATCCGAGAGGCAGCTAATTGATGTTTCTCTCACATCGATGTTTCTCTCCCTCCCTTCCTCTCTCTCTATAAATCAATAGGCATGTCCTCCAGTGAGGATTAAAAATAAAAGTTACATGTAGGATTTTGGATCTGCAGGGGTCAGCGCCCCTAACCCCCATGTTGTCCAAGGGTCAATTGTATTCACTCTCATCCCTTTTATCCATTTTGTTTTCCCTCCTGTTTTCTTAGCAAGGGCCCCTCACCTTGTACAAGCTTAGTTCCCCCACACAGCCAGGCCTGCGCCTGCTCAGAAGATGCCTATCGCATCCTGGGAGGCTGCCGGGAAGGCAGGGCACTGGGGCTTCACAGTGCGGAAAGGCTCCTTCCCAGCCGCCCCTCCTGTGTTGTCTGATAACAGCAGCCCAGGAAGTTCTGGGCCTGCCTGCCTGCCTGGAGAAGCTGGGACCTTTGAAGATCAAGAGCTGAGGCCCCTAGAGATAGGTGATTGGCCCAAGGCTAAGTACCAACCTCCAACAAACTTGGTCCCCAACCCCCCTCCAAGGGGGCTTTCTCTGCTTTGGCCTCTGACTGGGCTGGGGCTCTCTGAAGGGCAGGTCTGAAGATGCCCTATCCTGCCCACCCCCCAATCCTCTGAAGAGGGCTGGGACTGACCCAGGCCCTTCTTGCCCCCACTTCTCCCCAACCCAGGGACCCCACAAAGTGGCATGGAGGGCCAGTGGCAGCACCCACTCTCAGCCAGGTTGGACTGAGTGGGCCCTCGGGGTCCGCCCAGCACTCCTGCCTGGGCCCCAAACCAGCCACTCCCTCCCTCCTCCCACTTCCCCAGCTCACAATGCAGCAGCCCCAGCCGGGCTTGGCTTCACACTGCCTTTATTCGCATCTCTCACCACTATGCTGCCCACAGACAGGGACTGACCAGAAGCGGGGGACCCCTAAGGGGTAGGTAGAGGGACCCCAACATCAAAGGAGAATCTGAGGCACGGGGCTCCCTGAGAACACAGGAGCAGAGGTAGGGCCCGGGGAAAGCAAGACAGGCCCCTGACACCCACAAGCACACGTGGGCCAGGGCTGCTGGGAATGCGGCTGGAGCCCTGCAGCTGTTGGAGAACTGCGTGCAGTGCCTGGAAGATGGGGGTGGGGGCGTCCTGCTGGGAACAGGACTCTTTTTCTGGGTGCAGGGCCCTGGAGGAAGGCTTGAGATCCAGACTGAGACAAGGCCGACTGCAGAGAGCCTCAATCCCTCCCCTCCACACAGTTCACGGAATAGTGTGAGTGTTCCAGAACTCTGCCATCAGCTGCAGCTCAGAAACCTGCAGTCAGGCTGACAGGAAGCGGTGCCGCAAGTCCCCTGGAGGGAGAGGACAGAGACAGAGCTTCTGGCAGGGGGAGCTGGTTGGGGAGCTACCACCACCAGACCCCCAACATCAGGCTGGTGGTTAGGGGGGTGGGCTGGGGTGCATACCCCAGTTGGGGTGGGTGCATCCTCTGGGGTGAGTGGCTCAACACCCCACACAACCTGAGGTGGGGTGAGGGTCTGGGGTGCACATACCCCTTTCAGGGTACTAGGACAGTGACACTATAAAACTTCTTGCCCATTCCCAGGCTGCCCCAAGAGGAGACCACAACTAGCCACCAACCCACTTTGGGACCCTGCGCTCATCTAGTGCAAATGAAACCCAGAGAAGCTTTGCTCAGTAATACACAGAAAGTTCATGTAATGTATGTAATCTGGTTCCAGGCTCAGGGTGGGTCTGAGGAGTGGGCCAGGTGGGGGGTGACACACCAAATCCCCTCTGCATGGCCGCACAGGCCTCCCCCTGTAGGGGTGGCAGCAGAGGCTACGCAGGAAGACGGGACCAGCCCTGAGCAGTGATAGAGAGACGGGCCCCGACTCTTGCCAGGTTCACAGGAAGGCAGGGCCCATGTCTTGGCCTGGACACACCACCTGACCTAAATCCCATCTGGAAAAATCCGAACCAAACAGAAGCTTGACCGAAACAGTGAAGTCTCCTGATGACACACTCCATACATGCATGCACACGCACACACACACCTATCTGTGTACACAATGCACACTCCCATTCATGTTCTCAGTCACGGTTATGTATAGGTAGGTGGATACACACACACACACGTGCACACACACACCTATCCATGTATACAATGTATCCTCCCATTCATGTTCTTAGTCATGGTTATGCACAGGTAGGTGGACACACATGTACTCGCGCGCGCGCACACGCACACACACACCTCCCTGCTCAGACTCCCTCTATGGCCCATCTCCTGCCAAAAGAGCACCAGTGGCCAATACAAGGGACTCAGTGTCGGCTGCTGACGTGGAGGGTGTAGACGGCCCAGGGCTCAGGGACATAGATGACGCCTGGGTACTTCTTCCTGAGCACAGGGTCATTCCATAGCCAGGCGACCCACATGGCCACAAGCAGGAGAGTGAGGGCGAAGGAGTAGAAGAGGAAGAGGCCGTTGCTGTCCAGGAAGAGGCGCTTGCGCTTCTGGTGCAGGACGAGGGCCATCATGGCAAAGAAGGTGAAGATGAAGAGGATGAAGATCTGGCCCTCGGTGACCAGGTACCTGAGGAGGCCAGTAGGTGAGGTGAGGCGGGTGCTGTGACAGCCCTATCCTGCTCGCTATCCCGCCTCCACCCAGGGACCAGGCTGCCCCCATCAGTGCGTCAGTCAGAACAGCTCATCTAATGCGGGGCTCATGAGACCATACGACTCTGAGCCACAGCCCCTATGCAGCATAGTGATTTGGCTGGGAAGTTACTATTTTTTAAAATGTTGAGTTTGTTGCCAATATTTAAATAACAAAATACCTGAAAATGTGGATTTCTGGTTTCTCTGGTTACATTAGACTTGTATTCTCATATGACAATAACTGATTAGATGGGAAAGCAGCTGCTCCATTAGAGCATTATTCTGCTCTAACATTATACAGTTTGCCACAATCCCCACCATTATAAACATTATACAGTTTGCCACAATCCTCACCTTTCCTTGTTGTCTCATTAGATGTTTGCTTGATGCATTTCTATTACCAAATTGATTCCTATATACATTTGAGTTTGGGAATGCAACTGCAATTTATGGGACTTGTCACTACTGTCTCCTTGAAGGCTGGGGTACAATCTCAGATTTCCCAGGGTTCCAAAGGCAGCACCTAGCACGTGGCCAGAAACGCAGGGACACTTGTGGGAGGGCTTCTGAGAGGTTATCTGGTCCACTCCCCTCTTTTAGAGAGAACCCCAGTGCTGACCCACTTCACTAAGGAATTATAGCTCTGCAGCTGCGTGACCCTGGGAAATTTACATGACATCTCAAAGCCTGTTTTCTTCCTCATAAAGGGGGCACAAATGGCCCCATTTGCAAGGTTACTGATGAGCTGTGTACACCTCTCACTTGGAAAGCACACTGCTCCACAAGTGGTTGCTGCTGCTGCTGCGGCTCTCACCGCACTCACACGCTCTGGGTACGAACCGGGCAGGAAGCTCTGTCCTGGCCCATTCTAACCTCCTTCCCTCTTGCTGTAGTTGACACCCATTTTTTTAATCCTGTCCTCGGGGGTGGACCCTCTCAGCCAGTCAGGGGACAGACCCTGGAGCTGGGCTGCAGCTGGCCCCAGGAAAGAAGGTCCTTTCCATTTTGATGAAGGGTTCCCATGAGAGAAGGACCAATCCTTCCTGTGATACCCCCCCACCCCCGGGGGGGCCCTGTTTTCAGAGTGGAAGTAAGGGGAGGAGGGGTCCTCTCTAAGGGGAAGAGCTGGAGGGAAAAAGCCACCAGGCGGGGAGCTCCGGGGCCACGGAATTCCCCCCTCATCTGTCTTTGTCATCACCACGGTGCTTCCTAGTTTATACAGCTCCTTTGTCTCCCCCTGGATTCTGACAAGCTCCTGAGGTGGAGACATGCAGGTATTACCCCCCATCTCACAGGGAGGGAAATTGAAACCCAGGGGCTCTATAGGACTTGGTGTTAGAGATGGAGTCTATTGGCCCCAACCAAGGCAGCACTGGGGTTCTGGGAGTGGGGCTCAGGGTAGAGGGGCACGAGGATGGCAACAACACCCTCAGGTCTGGCTTCCTGGTAACAGACTGGCCACCACATGCCACTGTCACTGTCTGTACTAGGAGAGGAGGAAGCAGGGGCCCCAATATGGAGGGTCTCACCTGGGGTCACATAGCAGCTCTGTGGTCAAAGGCACATTTTTAGTGCCTGGATCGGAGTGCCCCCTCCATCCCCAATGTCCACTCACCAGTAGTACAGGCCACTGGGCACCACCAAGAGCAGGGCCGCCTCTGGCATTGAGCTCTCAGCTTTGGTGGGAGTGAAACAGCCGCTGAAGTACATGAAGAGGATGAGGAAGAAGGGGATGTACCTGCAACAGGGAAGCCAGTGCCTCAGAGGCCTGCCCAGCTGTCCCTCCCACCTACCTCCGCCCAGGCTGTCTTCCCCACGGGTCCTTGTACTGGTTTCTTGCAACATCCCATGCAGTGTCACTTCATGGGTTACAAAATGCCTGATTTGGGGGAGGGCACTCACACCCCCTGCCAGCCTTTCCTGTGCTGGGGGTCCAGGGTGGGATAGGAAGGAAGCAGGAAGATGAGGCCTGCTCCTTGGGCACATGCAACTCTGAAGCCCGAGGGCTGGCAGGGGATGGGGGTGTTCCTTCCATACTGCCTTGGCCACCTCGCTCATGCTATCGCGTGAGAGGGTGTCTCTGCTTCAGGCACGGAGCCTACCGCAGCCCCAGCCACTCAATGGCAGGAAACAGGTGCACGCAGCAGGGCTGAGCAGAGAGCGGCCTGAGGTCCAAGTGCGTACCTAGGAGAACCACACCTGCTGGGGGTCTCCCAGGAGCTCTGTGAAGCCCCTTCACTCACATTCAGCCCACAGCCTCACCCTGCCCCCCACCCCCCACACCCTTCACTCAAAAGGACCACCCTCTCTCCTCCCGGCACACAGGCCGCTCTTCCCATGCACCCCTTTTCTCTTCTCACATCCGCTCTTGTCTCCTTACCCACCCTTCTCATTCCCCCCTCTTGTGGCCCCCATACACTTGCTGCCTCCTGCTATTGCAGCTCCTCTCTCCTCCTCCCTTCTCCAGCCTTCCATGGGAAGGGTCTTGTGGCACAGGTCAGGGAGAGCTGGCAAGGGGCCTGCCAAGGACCCCTGAGCCAGGAGGAGCAACTGTGCATGCTCCGAAACAGATCCTGGAAACACAGTGACAAGTGTAGGGCACGTGCGACAGGAGAGCCTGCCTCACTGAGGAGTGAGGCCCCCGGGTCCAGGGCGGCCTCTGTCACTACCTAGCTGTCAGTCCATGCTCACACCCTCTTCCACTGGCCCCAGCTTATCCTGTGTGAAGTAGGGCGGTTGGGGGGGGCGGTATTTGGGACCGATGACTGGATGACTGCTCCGCGCTTGGGCCCTGAACGTCCTGTGGCAGAGCTCCCATTAGTGCTGAGAGAAGGGGAGGGGCTATTTATTCCTGGGAGTTCTGAGGGTGGGGAGCACAAAAAGCACCGCCCGACCTGGTCCAGCTGGCCCTCGTCAGCTGCTTCCCTCCTCCACCCCCAAAGGCTGTGGCAGGGAATCGTGGGGGTCCTCACCCCCACATTACCCGCGGGGTGGAGGGGATGTTTATCAGCGCGAAGGCCTCCTCCTCCCCCATCTGCTGCAGGCTCCCGGGCGAGGGCGGGACGGCCGCTCGCTGCCCTCTAGTGGCCACCGCGGGCACAGCCCGGCGGGAGGAGGTGGAGGGGCCAGGGCCCGCGCGCCTCACTGGAGCGGAGCTTGCGGCTCCCCTGCAGGGAGGGGAGGTGAACCCATTCCAGCCTCCACGCTCGAGGACCACCTGGAGGACCGAGGCCCAGAGAGTCTGGTCCGGTGTCCTTGAGGCCCGTGGCAGAACTGGCGGGGCTCCAGGGCCCCTGCGTAGACAGACTGATCCCATCACTTACCACATGGAGTGGCCCAGGTACTCGTCATAGTAGTAAAGCAGCTCGAAGGAGTCGATCTGCGGGCACAGGGGTGACAGGGTGAGTGGGGCCGACCCACACAGCCCCCTGGGCACCCTCCCCCACGCCCAGCCTCTGCCCCTGCACTTCCCCGCCATCAGTCCTCACACCCTGCGCTCCAGTGGGAGGGGCCCGCTGGAAGTCAGCACGCACTCCCTAATAACACGCACTCCCTAATAACACGGGTGTCCTGGCTTGTCCTGTGACAGTGCCCTCACTAGCAGACTGCCCTCAGCAGAGGGTCGGGTACAGAGATGGGAGTGGGCATCTCTTTGGCCTCCAGGGTTTACGTGCGGTGGGGGGAGGCGGCCTCACCAGCGTCTCTGGCTTGAGATTCTTGATTATGGGGTTCTCACGGACTGACAGGTGGTGCTGGTAGCCACTGAAGAGCAGGCGGTGGTTCACGGAGTCACCCACCAGGTGGATGCTGGCGCCCATGATGAAGGTGATGATGCTGACGTAGACCACGGAGCGTGGCAAGGTGCGGGGCGATCGCTCAATGAGCTGCAGTGAGAGGGAGGCCTAGCGCTTTGACCCCTTGGGTCCAAAATAGTGGACACCCTTTACCTCACTCCTTCACACCTGAGGTAGGATGGGCGCCACCCGCTGCAAAGTCACTCACAAATTGGTTGGTCCCTTTAGCAGGCCAGCCCACCCTCCGGAGTCTCACATGATCCCTCTGACGCCAACAAGGCCATGGGAACAGCGCCTCCTTTCCCCAGACAGGAAATGGGGGCCTCCTCTTTGCCCAGGGTCACACACAAGCCATGCCCTGGAGGTGACAGCCAGGCCTTCCACTCAGAAGCTGGGGTGCGAGGGTCAGCCCTCCCACCGCCCAAGTTGTGACCCTGGGTGGGTGGCTGGGCTGTCCTGTTGAAGAGACCCTCGATTTCTGAGTCCATGGCAAACACAAAGAAATGACAGGAGTGGGAGAGGGGGCAGGTGCTTCTGAAGTTAAAATGTTTAGCTGAGGACTCCTCTGAAGTCTGCAGTTACACATTTCTGACTTTCAGAGGTTTGAAATATCTAAAAACAAAATGATGAGGACAGCAGATGGTGACAGTGAAGGGCCCTTATGTGGCAAAGTGCACAGCTGGCAGCCCTGGCTAGCTCCTGCTCCCAGTGGCGTCTCAGTCAGGGGTCTCCAGGCCGGAGGAGAGAGTTCCCCCTCCGTTGCTGCCTAACTGGTCCCTGCTCTCTTTCCGGGCAACCCGGGCAACCCAGACCCTCCTGCCTCAGCCTCCCAACATGTATTATGGTTTCTTGAGCATGGTCTTGACCTTAGGTCCTTCTGCCTGAATGCCTCTCCCCCTCTACCCCTTGGTACAGCAGGCTGAGGCCCAAATCAAACACCTCCCCTTGGGGAGGCCTTCTCCATCCCTCCCAGCTAGGGGCACCCACCTCCCCTGCACCCCCTGGCTCTTGATGTGTCCCTCTATCACAGTCTTCGTCCGCAGACTCAGGCAGGGAGAGGCTGATTCAGGGCACTCCCAGCGCTGGCACCAGCTGCCTGTTGGTGGGAGGTGGCAATGAGGGTGGGGAGGGCGGGCAGGGGGACTGGGACTGTACCTTGAGCAGGAGAAAGGGTGTGATGACGTTGTAGGCCATGTGGAAGTAGTCCCCCACACTCGGCTTGTTGAGCGGAAACCATTCAAGAGGGAACACCAGCTGGGGAGCAAGAGGAGGAGTGGGTTCACCAGGTACAGCCCCACGAGGCCCCTGGGGAGTCAGCCCCTACCTCCTTTATACACTCTTAATTCTTTCTGTGATCTCTTGGGATCCCCTTGGCAGCCCCCAGACACAGAAACAGTCACATGGACAAGTTAAATGGACTCGTCCCCAGGCACATGGGAGATGCAAATCCAGGCCTGATCCTGAGCCCCTGTCCCAGGGGGTACTCAATAAATGTCCCTGGGTACTGGCGTGGTAGTTGGAGGCTCCTTTGGGACTTGGTGGTGCCACCAGCCTTCCTGGTGACCCTGGGCAAGTCCTTGCCCTCTGTAAGGTTTCCCATCTGCAACATAGGAAATACGGCCCAGGCAGTCTATGTGGACTCCTAGGGATCTGGCACTCCAGGTCCTATGACGATGACAAGCTCTCTGGCTGCTGAACCCAGGTGTGGAGAAAGGCCCTGTCCACCGAGCAGATGGCCACTTCCAAATCAGACCAAGATTTGGAACATTCGGAACAAAGGAGAAAATAAGTGAGTTCTCCAGAGTCGTCTCAGTTCTCCCTTTCCTACCTTCCCCAAGAGAGGAAGCAGGTCAGGAGCAGTTCTTCCTTCTGGTCTACCCCAGGAAGTCCTGGCCTTGTGGGGTCACAGAGAAAATCCTTATTCAAGGTCAAAATATAAACACACACACTGCCAAACTACACTTCCACTGTCTGTTGATTGAGAACATGTGTAGTGACCAAAAATTTCAATAAAAACTAAAACTTTTCAACTCTTTTAATTCAAAAATGGCACATTGGATAAAACTAATCTGCAGAAATACAACTCCCGGAATACAGAAATCTGAATTTCTTTCTTTCTCTTTCTTATTTGTGTGTGTAGCTCTGTATCTTTATTTATAGCAAGACGTGCATGGTGGCTGAAATACTATGTGTGATAGCAAAATACCAGAAACAGGCCGACTCTTCAACCAGACAGGACTAATCAAATAGACTACATATTCACTACAGATAAAGAAGGCTCAGTAGCCACTAACAGAAATGACATGTTACATGTACCGACGTGGAGAGATCTCCATGATAAAGGGAGACAGGCATGCTACAGAATAAGGTATAAAGTAAAATCTCATTTTGGTTAGGAAAAGAATAAGGATGTGCATGTATGTCTGTATGAGTAGAGAAAGGAGTGGACGGATGGATGTCCTCCAAACTGTCAGGGGTGGGACTGGAAAGGGAGAGTCTTACTACTTTGTACACCTGGGTATGAACTGACTTGTTACGACTACTGCATATTACTTTTATAACTGGTAAACAGTTTTATTTTATAGTTATTAGAAGTTTGGGACTATCGTGCATACATTTGAAAAGCTCCAGTATACACATGAGCATTTCAAATGCGTCTTCTCCCCACGAGTGGGCTTGGGGTTAGAGTGGCCACAGCAACTCTAGGCAGGATGAGACTGACTCCTAGAGAGTGGGCGGAGCCATGACCCTGTCCTGGCCTCCTCCCTCCCTTCCCCAGAACCCCAGGCTGAGGGCAGCTCCTTTGTCCTCCAGTATGCAGGAACTTCATGTCGGAAGGGAAGGGGGCTCAGGGCAGCTGCTTCGCTAGTCTTTTTACAGATGAGAGAACTGAAGCCCAAATGACAGTGGCTTGCCCATGGCCACCCAAAACCTCGTCAGATGCCCTGACTACTGACTCTGTCCCTTTTCTTTCTCCTACATTAAAAAAAGAAAGTCTGCAGAAAAGAGAACCAGCATCCACCATAATGCCTCCCTAACACACTGCCAGGAAAGCTTTTCTTCCTCCCCTCTGTCTTTGAAACATGTCTATGTGATTGTTAGGGTGATGGGTAGAGGGCAAAGGGGACATGTGTAATAATGCACACAATAAAAATAAAGAACAAGAAATTCTTAGGACTGTAACTGACTTGACTTACAATCAGTCAATAATTCATGCCACTTAGGGACCTCTTTTCTCCTTAAACATTCCAGGTTGCTCCATAGTATCCATAATTCCTGCTTAATGGCCAGGTAGCATGCTCTATACTGGACACAGTGAAGTTGACTGACCCAGTCCCTACTGCTGGACACGAATCACTCCCAGGTTTCGGCTACTGTAAGCAACACCGCAATGAACATCTTCAGGTAGACAGGCTGTTGTCTCTTTACGTCTTCAGAGCAGATTTTTTAGAAAGGATCTTATCGGGTCAGAAGGGATGAACATATCAAGGTTCTGGAGATTTACATGATGGGAAGGGGGTAGGCTCTGAGGTCAGGGTGCCTGGGTGCAGATGCTGGCTCGCCCACTTGCTAGCTCGGTGAGCTTGAGCCAGTCACCCTCTCTATCCTCAAGTCTCATCTATGAAGCTGAGATTAATGGAGTGTTAACGTGAGAACTGAGTAGGTCTAACCACATAAAGAGCTTAGAACAGAGTAAGCACTTCATGTATGTTAGCTGCTGTTTCTACCTGACTGTTATTATTATTTACTCAGTAAAAGTGTACTGAACATGTATCTTGCTAAGCACTATTCGAGGTCCTAGTTATCACCTTGACAACCTGCTTTCCCAAAGGGCTTTGCTAATTGCATTATTACTAGCATGTACAAGGTGTCAGTTTCAGTGGAGGATATTGTTATTTTTACCACCCCCACACAAAAACTAACACCTTGGTACATGGTGGTGCCTCATTCAATTTTTTCACATTCTGTTATCTATCTATCTATCTATTATCTACCACAAGTGAGGGGCTTTGGTGCTCTTTCAGTATGAATCTCCTCCGTGGAGGCCACCACTGTACACTGATGCATGAAGTAGTCTTGGAGGGAAGGGGACAGTTTCACCAGATGGCATAAAAATTACCCGAGGCTCAGAGTCATATATAATATGCAAAATCAGCCTATACCCTACCTCTGGAAAAATACTACTATTCCAGGGCTGTGGGGATGGCCGGTGGGCATGCTCTGCTTTCTTCCCCGCACTCCTCTAGTTCGGTCATCTGGAGGTGAGATGCAAGCATTGGCCCAGTATGACTGTTCAGAGCCCCCAGAGCCCTTCCCCTGCTTGCTGGCAGCTGCCCCACTGGCCACAGTCATGGAGTCAAAGGACATGATCATCCAGGCCTGTTCTTTCTGTTTACCAGTCGAGGAAATGACTTATCTAAGGACACCCTACTACTTCAAGTCACACTAAATCTTCTCACCGCTGGCTGAGGCTGCCCACAGCTTCACACTCACCATGGCAATGGGGCGGCCAAAGTCCAGAACCCAGTTCTGCAGAGTGAAGTAGAACCAGAGGTCGAGGTGGAAGGGAGCCGTGCCGGCAGCCTCATCAGCTTTGATGGAGCCGTGCCTGAGAAGGAACAGACGAGAGGGGTGAGTGCGCTCCCTTCTTCCCACGGGCATCTCCCCTGCCTGCCACCAGCGAGCCACAGGAAGGTCTGGGGGTTTGGGAGCAGGAGGAAGCACACATAATCACCTTCTAGGAAAGGGACTTTGCAGGAAACACTAGGGTCAGGGCCTGTGGCCAAGGGGAAGGTGTCCTGGGGGCTCTGACTTAAGCTTCTCTGTGATTCACGGAGGAAGCGGCCAAACAGGTACAGTAAATGTCGGGTTTTCTCACCTACAGAAGGATGAGGAAATCAGATGGGGCGAAGGGTTCAAATGCAGCTGAAAAGCATGAGACGTGATGATGGAGGATAGTAGCTAACCTTTATTGAGCACTTGCTGTATTTCAGGCACTATTATAGCTGTTCACACTTATTATCTCATTTAATTGTTTTAATAGTCACAGAAACCCTTTGAGGTTGGAATATCATCCCCATTTCACAAGTGAAAAAATGGAGACCCAAGGTATGAAGTAACTTGCTCAGTTATGTTGCTAAATATGTGAATCTAAATGATTAGGCTTAAGAGCTTATGTTTTTAACCTCCATCACAATCATTGTGTCCACAGTGATTGGTCGGTGGGATGGGCATGTGACTTGAGCTGGACCAATTAGACCCCTCTAATGAAATCTGCCTTAAAGGCTATAGACTGGGATGAACAGGCCTTCCCTCCACCTGGTTCCTGAACAGTGAGGCAGTGTGAATGCGGCTGCTGGTAGCCCTTTCCACCAACTCACAGTGAAACCTGAGTGGGAAGCCAGCAGGGACGAGTTGATGTGAGAGCCACAGCAAGTGCAGCACCATCTAACAATGCACCTTTGCATGCCTGCCCCTCATCCCCCACAAAGCATTTAGCTGTCTGCTCTTTACAGATGAGCTGAAGTCCAAGGGCCAGTGCATGTGCCACCTTCTCCAGGAAGGCTTCCCTGATGAAGCTTTTCCCAAAGCCCCACCAGGTCCACTACAGGGAGTGCTTCATCTCTAACTCCCAGTCTGGCCATGATAGCACAGGGCTGGAGTGTTCTTCTCTTATTCAGACCTTCGAAATGAAGAGTGATTTTAGTTTCTCTCAACTCACCCGCTTCCCACCAGTCTAAATCCACTTCCTGCATCCCTGCCACAGCTGCACACCTGCAGTGACAAGCAGCCCACTACTTCCTAAGATGATTGAGGTGTGCATTTCATTGTCCCATTTGTGCCAAGAACAGAAACTGTGAGACACGGATTTGTATTCTCCAGAGTTCTCAGCCCAGTACCTGGTTTAGGCTCAGTGATTACTAGCTGATTTGAAACAGTCTCAATTACCAGTTACTCATTCCTTTTAGTGGCAAACATTAGCTTAAAGACACCCCAGAGGTTTTCCTCTGTCAAGATTGCTATTTCTTCAACTTCCAGGATCCTTTTCAGCCAGTTCCATGAATGGCCCACAATGGGCTGGCAGAGCAGCTATGAGACCGGGAAGGCAAGCTCCTGGGATCTCACCATCCTCTGGTGGCAGGCCAGACAGCTGGTGTGGGCCTTCCCAGGTTAGCGGAGCCTTCCTGTCCCCTCTACACGGTGCCCCCTCCACTGATCAAGTCTGTGTGCTGTGCTAAGAGCTTCACCTGCACCGTCTCATCGCACCCTCACAGCAACACCAGGAAGCAGGGCTTATCCCTCCTGTTTTACAGATGAGGAGACTGAGGCTTACAGGCAACAGGTGCTTAGCCAATGTCACCCTTACCGTAGTAAGGAGCTGCAGCGACTATTCCTTTTGTCAGCCTATTGCCCACTCCCTGCTTCTTCTGGTGTGAGATGATGTTTCTGCCTTGGCCGGGCCTAGCTTGGTTGGTTAGAACATCGTCCTGATAGGCCAAGGTTGCAGGTTCGACCCCAGTCAGGGCACACACAAGAAACAACAAATGAACGCATGGATGGGTGGAACAACCAATCAACCGGTGTTTCTCTCTCTCTCTCTCTCTGCCCCCTCTCTCTAAAATCAATTTTAAAAGAGAGATGTTTCCTTAGCCACAGAGAGGGCCAGTAACCCAGGCTGGACCATGCGGGACTTTTCTAAGTGTTTGTGGAAAGCACGCCTTCCTTTCTGGTGCTGGGGTAGCTAAGATGCAAACCTAGAGCAGCCTGTGGCCAAGGTTCCAGCTTCAAGGGACAGCTCGGTGAGAATGAGGCAGCCCTGCTGAAAGGATCAAGGAAAAAGGGGAGAAAGAGCTGAGAGTGTTCACATTTCCTGTTCTAGGCACCCACAAGGCCAGTGGTTTGGCCCCGTACACTCCTCTTTGCTAAGGGTGCTACAGTTCGCACTGGCTTTCTGTCACTTGTGACCCAGGAATGCTAAACAGCACACAATTCAAACCTGGGTCTACATGAATTTAAGACCTGTGCTCTTAATTGCTTGCTATTCTGTTTCTGTTCATTAGATTAAGCTGTGCAGCCCACTAGGAGATCAAGTGGGAGAGGGACCAGTGCAGCCCGGAGCAGCACCCAAAGCACAGAAGGAAGGGAGCCCAAAGCATGGATGGGCGGATTTAACCAGGCAGACAAGCAGCAGGAGAGCAGGACCAAAGGCCCGGAGGTAACAGTGGGAGAGGCACTGCATGCAGTTGAGATGCCTGACTTACAGAGGGGAGGAGGTGAAGGGCGGGCTGGCTGAGCCTTCAGATTGGGCAGACAGTCAGAAACTAACTGGGGGGCTGCTCAGGGGTCTGAGCCCACCCTGACCCTTCCCCTTAGTGACCACTGGGTGAAGGCCTCGAAAAGCAGACAGTGATAACTGCCAGGTCTGAAGGACTTGGAGGGAGGAGGATAAAAGCCCTCAGTGTTTTGTTCCAGAAACCTCCACACTGGGCAAAGAGGAGGTTGTTCGGTATGCGGACTAAAGGCATTTTGAAGGCCTAGAAAAGTAGGGAGGTGTGGGTCTCAGGAAGCTGTGACCCTACAAGGGCTCAGTAACTACCTTCTCCTCCACCTCAGGAGGTACCTCAGCCAGTGGGGCTCCCTGCCATCAGTCCAGCCTGGCTTGGCAGGGCAGGAAAGAAAAGGGCAGGTACGGGGCAGACACCCAACTTGGGAACCACTGATCAGCATCTGTTTTTTGCTGTCGGATCTCTGACTGCTGCAGGCAGATCACGGAGGGTAAAGTGGCCCCCTCCCCCGACCCTGTCCTGGGGGTGAGCAATCTTAAGTTTGTCCCAAGTTGCTGACTCCACAGACTTCACGTACCGACACCCTCATGTCCCCAAGCCTATGCCAGCTCTAGGTCTCAATCATCAGAAACTTCTGCTGAGAACAGTGACAGCACAATGGCAGGTAACCCGAAACGAGGCTGGCCTCCTCTCCTCCGCAGGTTTGCAAGTCTACCATATGGGGACACCGATACCACAGCAGCTGGGGAGCGCATGCCATGCAGCTGAAATATTCAAAGCGGTCAGCAGCATCTGCAGGACTGCCTGGCAGGGAGGGAAGGGGTCTTGGCCGTGGTGGAGTAAAGCAGGGCCCATGAATAGGGACTAGAGACAGGATGACTTGGGTTCTATGAATACCCAACATAATGCAAAGTTCCAACAAAACATGAGAAAATAAAGGCAAATAATAAGAAGGGAAAAAAAGGGAAGTGCAAACTCCAAGAAAAACAAAAGCAATGTAAGAAAGCAAATGAACTGTTACATACTACTGTGTTTTTCGGACTGTAAGACACACTCTTTTTAACCACATGTTTTGCTTCAAAAATTTTTGTCCCTATTTTCCTCCTCTAAAACCTAGGTGCATCTTATGGTGCAGACCCCTGACATACCTAGGTTTTAGAGGAGGAAAATAGGGGAAAAAATTCTGAAGCAAAAAATGTGGTAAAAAAGTGTGTCTTCTAGTCTGAAAAATATGGTACTTGGCTCTGTAGGGAACAACATTTACATGGCGGATTTAATGAAAATATTACATGTTAATTTTCAAAGTTTAGAATCAGTCCACAGATAAAACACTGATGACAGCATAGTTAAAAACCGGCAGGTAGATGCTGCCAACCTTGACGGCCTTGGAGTCGAACTATGTCTGACAGGGGCTGCAGGGAGGGACAAAGGAGCTACAGGTGAGAGTAGGTAGAGGACAAATATTCTCCTTTTGAAAAGCAATCAAGGGGTATTCCCTACAACGGACCCCAAAAGAAGTAATGGTATATGCAATTCCCTAAGGCTACAATGGTGACAGAGAGAAACACTAAAAATGGTGATTAAAAACATGCCTTGTGAAGATGAAGGAGGTAGAAGTGAGCCAAATCCTAATAGGAAGAAGTCAGTTGGTGTTTAGCTTAAAAGTTGGTAAAGCAAGAAATAGCAGCTGAACATAACTTTTAAGAGCATGGACTTTGGAGACCACTTGGGTTTATATCCAGGCTCTGCCACCAACCAGATCTTGAGCAAGTTACTTGCCTCTGGGACCTTGATGTTCTCATCTGTACACTAGGGGGTAATAAATAGTAGGTCTGACATCGAGAGGTGTGGTTGAATTAATATGCACGAAAACTTAGAGCAGGGCCTGGTCCACAGCAAATGCTACACAGTGTTTGTCATTGTTATTTAGAAATATCACTTAACGGGTAGAAAGAGCTAAAAGAAGCTAACATGGTTATCTCTGGTGCCAGAAAGAAGCAGAACAGGGGACTGTTGCTTTTTACTCTAAGTCCTCTGGGCTATTTTATTTAATCTCGGCCATGTATCACTTGGCCAAGATTAAAAATACAAAAAAACTGTCAACAGAGCAGGAATGAGCTACCTTGAAAGGTAATGAGCACCTTGTCATTAGAAGTGTGTAAGGATGCAGCAGAGGAAATCCATGCATCCTAGGAATTAGGACTTTACCTGTCAAGAGCATCAATGATACTGAGAATGGGCCCAGCCCCCAGTGGAGGGGGGGGCAGAGACACCCTGAGAGAGAGCCAGCCTCTCACCCCATCCTCAGGGAGCACCCTAAATGATGGGGAGCTCAGGCAGAAGTAAAGGGGGACATGGCTCCTTAGCAGCCAAAGTGTAGTAGTAGGAGCAGAAACCAGAAGTCAGAAGCCCTGGTTCTTCCCACCAAATGATGTAACCTCTCCGGGCCTCAGTTTCCCCATATGCAAAACAAAAAGACTAAGATGCTGCACACGAAAGGCCCACACATTGAGATAAAGTGGTGACTGTATCTGACACTCACAAACAGTTCTAACGGGGCTACCACAGTTCCGGGCACGCAGACTCCCAGCGTGAAAGGGACCCTGATCCAAGATATCCCTCAGTAGCAGGACAAAGAGCTGCCCTCAGCCACGCCTCTCAGATTCCCCCACTCATCAGAAATCATACCACAAATTGCCTAGAATCAACTCTAAGCACCCTAGTTCTCAAGAGACTTCCGTGACTCTCCAGTACCTATAGATTAAAGGCTGCATCTTTAACCTGCCAGTGAGAGCAGGAACTAGGGGGACAGTGAGGCATGTAGGGCCCTACTCTTAAGTAGGCACTCACTCTCGGGGTTGTACCATGTCCTGAGAGCGCCTCCTTAAATTCTGCCCTCTATTCCTAGCCCTTCTGCCATTAAAGGTCCTTCACATCCAGTCTGCATCCTCTTGCCACTGTGCACCTGGAAAGCTCCAGGGCCATTGCATTCTTTGCCGTTCCCCGAACTCTCCCTCTCTGGAACAGTTTTTCTTCCTTGTAACACCTACGGAGTCCTTTGAGACTCAGCTCAAGTGCCACTTCCTCCATGAAGCCCTCCAAGATGACCACCTAGCTCCTTCCGAACTGTAAGCCCCTCCCAGCTTCGCCTTGTCCACCCTCCGTAGTGCCTGGCACAGCGCGGGGCACACTGGAGATGCTTAATGAATGCCTGCTGCACTATAATGTTTCTAGTCTGCGAAACGGAATGAAAGTAGAATGGGGGGGAAGATTAAAAGGCGGCTCCCGTGCCTCTTTCTCTGCCCTGCCTGGTTCCAACTATGCCAAACAATAACATATCTTTCTTTCGGTGAGAGAAGGGGACAACGACCACGTGAAGACAGCCCTTCCTCATTCTTTCTCTGGAGAGGAGCGTCCACACTTCTCTGCTCTTCCATTAACATTCTCAGTCTTGGGTTCCACGGGAGAAGGAGTCAGCCTCCTGAGTAACACCAGGATCCAAGTCCTAGTCAGGGTTGGAGGTACCCCGAGAACTTGGAGGTGGTGCTCCAGTCTGCAAGTGTGTCGGGGACCCAAGTGAGCAGTGGTGTCCTCTGAGCCCGCCGCCCCCACCCGGAGTTTTTAAGGCCCCTGGGGAGGTCTTCCAAACTGAGCGACTGTTCCAGCACCGGCCAGGTCGCAGGGCTTGGGGCACCTCCAGGAAGAGAACGAAACGGGAGGCAGGGCTCAGGCGAGGGAGCGCTGCAAAGGTAGCGCAGGGAAGCCGGTCCCCGCAGGCAGCCTCTGACCCACCCGGAGGTCCTCTGCAGCCCGGCCCGGTTGCACGCTGGTCCACCCGCGCCGCCCGCACCCGTCACGTGGCGGCGACGCGGTTGCGCTGCACTCCGCCGGAGCGCGCCCACCTGGCTTGCAGGAAGGAGGCACCCGGCTGCGCGCCCGCTGCTCCTGGGTGCTGCCGCCTCCGCATCGTGCCTTCCATGGCTGCCCTGCTGCCGGCCGGCCGGCTGCTCGGCCCTGCTTTCCTGAGTCAAAGAGGGCTGGGCTGGCCTGTGGGCGAAGACAACAAATGCCGCGCGCAGGGGCGGGCCGGCGGGAGACTGAGACCCAGGGGCGGGGCTGCCAGCGGAGGTTAGAGGAGGGAGGGACCCGGAAAATGACCGGGGAAGCGAAGAAGGCGGGGCGAGCTCTGCGTTGGGCGGGAAGGGCGCAGCGATCTTGGCGTCTCTGGCGAGGAGCCGGAGCGGAGGCCCTAGTGAGCTGCGCGTGTGGCCCTGTGGGGGCAGGGTTTTGCTGGGGTTGCCTGCGGGAGTGGGTAGCTTTGCCTGGGCTGGAGGATGCCTGATTACTGGTTTGAAGTTGGATAGGCACCTGCGGAAAGGCCATCCCAAATGCTCCCGTGGGAGGAGGCGACGCAGGTTTCCCTAGTTCTTGAGGTCAGGAATGATTGAGGGATTCATGTCCTTCTTCCCTCAAATGGAAGACGTCGCTTCTTACAATGTCAGCTCTGTGGCCCTCGACTCTAGGAATTAAATAATCGGTGGGATAGGAGGGTAACGCAGAGGAGCCACGAATTCCTTCCAAGTTGTAGGGGGAGCGGGTGATGCAGATTTCAGTTCTGACTTTGTCACTCTCTTGGACTTGGTGGCTTTGGAAATGTCACTTTCCCTTTCTCCTGTTTGAACGTGTACTAACTTCTTGCTGTGAGCAGCACATCTGTGGGCAGGAACTGATAAACCCCACTGTAGCAGGGTTTGGGGGTGGGGGCAGGGATAAGTGGTGTGAAGCGGAAGTACTGACTATTGTGCGGACAGAGACCTTGGAGGGGTTGCGGTCAGACGGGCTTCTGGAGGGCAGACATCCGAGACGTGACTTTGGGCTTATGAGCTGACAATGAAGTCTGAGCAGGAGTCCACCGGACACAGGGGGTGGGGAAGGGTGTTCCAGGCAGTGGGAACAGCCAGGCAGGAGGGCCGGCATCCAGACGGACGCCTGTGTTTGGAGGAAGAGAAACAAATTCAGTGAGAGCGGCAGAGTGCTGGGTGGAAGAGTAAGAGAGTGGACCCCATGAAGGACCCTGCCTTTATCCTGAGAACTATCGGAAGCTGTACAAAGTTATAGGGCAGGAGCGTGGCACAGCCATATTGCATTTTAGACCATTCCAGCCGCAGCGTGGGGATGGATGAGAAAAGGCAAGACTGGAGACTGGGAGGTGGAGCGTGAGGGGCGCAGTTGTTCCAGTGAGGGCCTGTACTGCTAACAGTGACAGTGGGAAGGAGAGAGTTGATGATATTGAGTTGTGTGGGAAGTGTCCTAGCTGTGACTTGAATGTCAGGGGTGGGAAAATAGGAAGCAGGCTTGGGGTGACAATTCATCCTTGGACGCATTAATCTCGAGGTGGGTCAGGAAGGCCATGGTGCCCATGGATCTGAAGCTTGGGTCAGACCTGGGAGCTGGCTGGAGGGGCTTGTGTGTCAAGGGAATGGTAACAATCAGAAGCAAAGAGGCTGCCTGGGGAGACAGTGTCCCTGTGAGAAGAGAGACAAGTGACAAAGCCCGACCAGAGTCTGGGAGGCAGATCGCCTGGGTTTCAGTCCTGGTACTACTCCTCAGTAGCTCTGACACTTAGGTGCATTGCTCAACCCCTCCCAGCCTCAGTGTACTCATCTGTGAGGAGGAGAAGCCTGTGGTATCCACTACATCAGGGTTGCGAGGAGGAAATGAAGCAATGCACATGAAGCACTTGGCACAGAGTCCCACCCCTGGTGGAGTTGTTACTTACAGTTGCCTCCTAGACCTTGATGTTTCCTCCGAGATGTGGGGTGTGAGCTATGCCTATTCCATTCCACTTTCTTCCCTATGTTTTCTGTTGGGACACCTGCATCGGATTATTTTCTTCTCTTTTCATCAGAGCCTAAATGCCCTGTCTCAGCTGTGGAAGGTGCCTGCACCCAGTCAGTGTCCACGGGCCTCTCATTGGGCTCTAGCAGCCAACAGGCCACACCCAGCATCCACAGCATGCAGTCCAGGCCCCTCCCAAGGGTGGCTGCTCCCCTCATGTTCCGCTGAAGGGCGTGCTTGCTTTATATATTTTTCCCCCTGTCATTTGCTCTCCAACTGTCATAAGCAGAGCTGGTGATATCCCTATTTTGAAGCAGAAAAAAATCAATCTCCTGAGCTGGAGTTGTGTGCCCAAGGTCAGACAATGTCAGCTTGGATCCCAGGTTTAATTTTGGTGAATCAGATCTTCCATCTGCAGATTGATCTGTGTATACACCTGAGAAGGAGGATTGAGGCTTCCCGCACTGACCCCAATTTCTCATTTGCTGCTGGTTTTGAAAGCCTGCTGGTCTCTGAAGGAAGGGACATCAGGCACCCATGATGGAATCATGGACTTAGTAACACCCCAGGGTGGGCTTCCAGCCATTAGAGGATGAGGCTGGGTGGAGGGGGCCTCTCTGACCCATTTAATCCACCAATCCCTTAAATACGAACAAATCTGTGTTCCGTCTGGAGCCAGCAGCTGGCCCTTGAGTGGAGGGGAGTCCAGGCTGAGGGAAGCCAGGCTTTCCTGAAAGAACAAGATGAAACTGCCCCCAGCCTGGTGGGATATGAGTCCTCCCTTTCTCAGCCCATCAGAACTCTTTAAAAACATCATCTGCATGAGCTCTCAGATTGTATGGAAATTCTCAGGGAACGGGGGGGTAGAGCAAAGTTGGCCCAACTCCTGGGCACAGAGGATTACACATTTCCAGGGATATTGCTTGTAACCCTCCTGGGACATGGTTCTTGCACACCCGAAGGGCAAATGATCTCAGCTCTCTGAGCTGCCATTTCAGTGAACAGCAAGAAGGAACGTTTTAGCTGGAAAGGCCCTTTCAGGTTCTCCAGCCCAGTGGTTTCAACTTTTATTTTAGCAGATGTTCTTGCTCTTTTTCAATAATAGCTGTACCTGATACTTTTTAATGCACCCCCTTAGCTCCTCTCAGCCACACCTCTCTCCCAGGTCCTCGCCACTTGCTTCATTCCAGCACAAGCCAGTTGCACCCCCACCCCCTCTAAAATTCTGGCCTCAGAAGAGCAGGGGTGTCAGACACTCCATGGAGTGAACCTTTGACCAACAAGAAACGGGTTGGCACATACGTTCTTTTCTCTTCCTTCTTTTGGAGGAACTTCCCTAAGCTTCATGCAGCCTCGTTAAAGAAGATCCCTCAAGATCTTGCATCAGCTGATGCTCACGGTGGCCAGGTCAGCAGTGCGCTGGGGTGCTCTTTGTCCCTCTCTGTGGCACTCCTTTTTCCTCACATCAGCACTCCTGGCACAGCACACCCTCCTAAATTGTTAGCACGGATGCTTCCACCTCAGACTCTGCCTCCCGGGGAGCCCGGGCTAGGCCAGCATGTGACAGGGATGCTCAGTGTGTAAAACAGATACTGGTGGGGCTGCTCCAAGTGCAGGGAAGCAGGGCCCTGGTGGCGTCTTCTTTTCCCTAGTGGTTTCCAAGGTGATGACCTCAACAGGGCTCCCTGGAAAGCCTCTGATGTCATCCAATTCTGTCATTCTGCAGCTGAAGAAACTGAAGCCCAAAGTCACATGCAAGTTAGAAGCAAAGCCAGGACCAATGTCCAGAATCCTTCCTTGCTCTTACTCCAGCTCTCTTACATCAAGTCAATTTAAGAAATTAAAAAAAAAATTTCCCCCCCAAACATTTTCCTGTTTTGAAGAAACAGGAAGGAACTTCCAGCTTTGAAGCTCCCTGTTAGACTGGCTACCACCTGGGAGGTGTGACACACTGACCCCTGAACTCAGATGTTGGGACCCAAGAAGGCAGACAAGGAGGAAATGGACAAGGGTGGGTCAGGTATGCCTGACGTGGGGACTCCTGCGTGTAGGGAACACATTATGCATGGTTAGAAGGCTGCACAAGCACAGGCTCCAGGGTACTGGGGCAAGATTGAGGGGACATAGGAGGACATGCAGGCTGACTGTCCCTGTTAGCTGATGTCACCCGTAAGATACCCTTCTGCAGGCTGAAGTCACTCTTTAGGAAGCTGGGAGGGTGCCCAGAGTCACACTGTGGGGAAGGAGAAGAGGAGTTTGCCTCGCATTGCTTTCATTAAGATTCTTGTGGTTGTGACTGCCAGAAACAACTAGGGACGGGTCGATGACAAAATGGGATTTTCTGTTATAAAGGCACAGGGGCCTCTTACGGAATCCAATCACAAGGATGCAGCTGGGCCTTGGGTACAGACGATAACCAGTGGGACTTAGAGAACCCTCCAACTCCTTGTGTTTCGTTCTTCTCTCTCTCTGAAGATTAGCTTTTCTTGCATCCTAGGGGGTGTGGCAGCTTCTGAGTTTGTCTCTCTTCCATCCAAGCATCAAGCAGAATGAGCCTGAATTCCCAGGGGGGATTCTGGTTGGCTCATCTTCAGGCAGGTGCGCACCTGGGCCCATGAGGGAGGCCTGGTGGTGTACAATTCAGGCTGCTCCCTCTTTGACCAGACGGACAAGGGAAGGCGGAGTGGACCGCTCACTCACTTGGGCTTGCACACTTGAACAAAAGCCCGAGATAAGAGATTCTGTGCTTTCTTCCCTCCTCGATGGGAGAGATCGCTCTCTCCTATGTGTGGGTATAAATTCAACCCTTATCCACAAGCCTGCCTCCCCCATTGCAGCCCAGAGCTGAGTTGCCCCCAGCTGCCCCACTCCCTCCCATCTGCTGCCGAGAGCTGGGAGAAGCTGAGGGAGGATCCCAGGGCCTGCCAGTCTTCTACTGCCACATCAGTATCACCTAAGTGAACACTAACAACATTTACTTAAGTCTGATCTTAGACTCATTTTTCAGGCAGGTCAGTGGTTCTCAATTCCTAAGGATTTGCTTCTGAGCCTGTGGTGGGAAAGGCTGATGTGGGATTCTTAAACCAGAATTCACGTGGTGTTTTATGTTTCCCGAGTTTATAGGTTCAAAGCCCAGAAAAGGATTCAGGGTCTTTTCCTTTTTCTTTCACTCTTAATCAACTAACATTTCCTGCACAGTCGCTTTGTGTTCTGCCCTGGTCTCTGGGCTTTATGTGGATTATCTCATTTAATACAACCCTAGGGGGAATAACTTTTGCCTTGCTTACAGATGAGGAAACCCAGGCACAGAGAGGCTGAATCATCCACCCAAGGCCATGCAGCCTCTCTATGGTGTAGCCATAGGTGAACCTGGGCAGCCTGCCTCTGGGGCCTACCCTCTTCCAAACCACCACACAAACAGCCCGAACAGACAGGCCATGGAAGGCTTGGGGGAGGTTTTCCCATAGCCATGGCAACCAGAGAGTGATAAATATCTGCTTTTAAAAACTGTTTAAGAATTGTCCACCCTGAAATCTGGGTGGGACTGCTGCAGAGATGCAGCTGTCCATCTTTAGAAAGCCCCGGCTCTTCCTGGAGGTGTCCTCGTCAGCCTAACCCTGCAGGGGAGCCGTGCACTGGAGCGGGCAGTCATGCCGCCTAATGCAAGGGCTTCGAAGAGGGGAGCTTTGGGCCGGATCTGGCCCCATCCAGGCTGATTCAGGCTGTGTAATCCCTGTAATCCTGCAAAAGCCACCCCAACTCCAAGTCTTCGTTTTTTAAAAAAAGATTTTATTTATTTATTTTTAGAGAGTGGGAGGGGGGAGAAAGAGAGAGAGAAACATCAGTGTGTGGCCACCCCTCACATGCCCAAACTGGGGACCCAGCCCACAACCCATGTGCCCTGACCGGGAATCGAACTGGTGACTCTTTGGTTCACAGGCTAGCACTCAATCCACTGAGCCACACCAGCTAGGCATAATTCTTGGTTTCTTTACCTGTAAAATGGGAATGATCACAATAGCCCCCTTCTGAGGTTATTGGGAGGCTCTGAGAAGGCGGAAGGAGTTTGACAACTCCTGATCGTTGTCCTGGTGGCAAGAACGTGTTTCCTATTGGGAAGCTCTGGGAAGATGATGCTTAATCCAGAGAGGCACTAAGACTTGAAGTTCAACACCAATGTGGAGTCTGAGGGGTGGGGGTCACGTGGGTTCCCTCTACCCCCACCAGGTGGTTCAATATCCTGTTCCATATCATAGGAGTGACCCTGAATTCCTTCCTGGGCTTGGAACCTGTAGGTCCCCAAGCACAAAACAGCGTGTAAGTTCTGGTGCTAGAACCCTAATCAAACTTTCCCCCCAGAGGCTCGGAATTCTTTTGAGACCCACTGACTTGCCTGAAAAATTAGTCTGAGGTTAAACTTAAGGAAACTTCACTAGTCTCGGGTTTAATTGAAAAACATGAATGCTTCAAGCTACATCATTTTTGTAAAATTTAGCTTTATTAAAATATAACTTGCGCATAATAGACATTATTTAGTTTAAAGTATAATTCAATGAGTTTTGACGAAGGTCCATTCTCATGTAACCACCCCACAGTCTGACACAGAATTCCATCGCCTCAGAAAGTTTCCTTGTGCCCTTTGCAGTTGCTTCTGCCACCGCCCAGGCCCTGACAGCCACTGACCTTTTCCGTGTCGTTACTGTTTTGTCTTCTCTACATTTCGCATGAATGGAGTCATCTAGCTTCTTCTGTCTGAGTGTCTTCGCTTAAGATTATGCTTTTGAAATGTATTTGTTGAGTTGGATGTACCAAGAGTTTGGTTCTTTTTGTCACTGGTAGAATTCTGTGGCCTGGATGCACCCCATTCGTCAACGCTGCCAACAGGGAAGGGTGTTCGAGTCATTTCCAGTTTGGGTGGCTGTGGGAAAGCTGCTGGGAATGTGCACACGTGGGTCTGTGGTGTGGACCTGAGTTTCAGTTCTCTCCAGTAAATAAGTGCCTCTTAGGTCAGCGATGTTCAACCTTTTTCATCTCGTGGCACGCATAAACTAATACTAAAGTTCTGCGGCACACTGAAAAATAGATTTTTTGCCAATCTGACAAAAAGTAGGTATAATTTTGATTCATTCACACCAGATGGCTATTGTTGTATTGGCTGTTGTCATTTTTTATTTGACAATCTAAAGGAAAAGAGGTCAGTGCCCCTGATGAAATAGTCAGGTATGGCATGTTTTATTATTTATTTATTTTTTTTTAAAGAAGATTTTCTTTATTTTCAAAGAGAGAGGGGGAGGGAGGGAGAAGGAGAGGGAGAGAAACTTTGATGTGCAAGACACGCCTCAGTTGGTTGCCTCTCTCACACCCCCAACTAGGGGCCTGGTTTGCAACCCAGGCATGTGCCCTGCCCAGGAACCCAATCGGCAGCCCTTTGGTCTGCCGGCTGGTACTCAATCCACTGAGCCACACTAGCCAGGGCAGGTACAGCATGTTTTAAAAAGTCTTGGGGCATGCTGGTTGAAAAATCACTGTCTCAGGTAAATGGGATTGCTAGGTCATGGTAAGTATACGCATAACTTTGTAAGAAACTGCAGACTGTCTTCCAAAGTAGCTCAACCATTTCAAGTGATCTTTTTTTCTTTAATCCTCAGCAGAGGAGGATATGTTTATTGATTTTAGAGAGAGGAAGGGAGTCAGAGAAACACCCATATGAGGAAGAAATACTGATCGGTTGCCTTCTGTATATGCCTTGACCAGGAATCAACCCTGCGACCTTTTCAGTGTATGGGACGATGCTCCAAACAAGTGAACCGCCCGGCCAGGGCTCGAGTAATCTTTAATCTTGAAAACTTCTGATGCTCTGCTTCGAAGTAGGAATCAAGAAAGATTGTGGACTACAGCAGAAATAAGCACATCGATATCACCCTGACGACTCCCATGGCCCCGGAGTTTCCTTATCCCTGCAATGTGAGAGGAAGCTCTAAACCGGGTCGCTCACCCCCAGCTCACCTCCGATCTTCCCCTGTGCTTCCGTGATCTTCCTGCCCTGGGCTCAGGTCAGGGCGGTCTATACATAATGTATGGATTGCCTGGGAATTAAGTTTCCACACAAAGCAAAAAGCCCTACTTGGTTGACTTTAAATTAACTATTTATTTGTTTGGCTACAGGATCTTCCATTGAACAATGGGCAAGCCATAATTATAAGTGGACCCAGCAGACAAAGCTGGATCCCTTTTCCTGACTAGACAGCAAACCACAGCCAGTTCTCTATTGTCCAGCCAGTCAGTAAGCATTTGTTGAGCCGCACCACGACCCCAACATTTCTTGCAACTGTACGGTCCTTCCTGACCACTAGGTGGCTCTTGTCATTGCTCCTTGGCAGGTGGTTACACAGAAACTTGGAGATGTAAACCAACCTGCCCAAGGCTACCAGGCAGAAGCCAGAGTGGACTTCCAGTTCTTTCTGCTATGCCAGTCCTTCCCTGGGGAATGTGGCGGGAAGCTGAAGAGCCAAGATTAACTTGCATGAAATAAGACAATCCAGTTTTTCACTCAGGGCATTCCTGAAGACAGTTGAATAAACTGGCCATTGCATAAAACTCTGTTTTCCCCATAAGAACATTGAGTCAGAACTTTGTTCCTGATTAAGGTCTTGACATACATGAAGTCGTGAAAATCTCATGTAAGCAAAGTTGTTAAAAATATAAACCTTTATAATAATGTGTTTGTAAAACTCTGCTTGATCTTTATGAAACAGGCATGAAGGCATTGCAGACAAGGAGCCTTAATTCCACTGAAAAATATTTCATGCAAAATGGAACACTTGTGTTTTTCATGTAATGCAAAACTAAGGTGCTAGAAGTGGTGAGTGGTGAACATTTAATCAGAAATGACTTTATGTTCAGAAAAGCATTGGAGAAAAATTCTGATGGCTTTGGCCTCTGTATAAAAGCTGGACTGAGATTTTGAATGTGACCTATTTCTCTTTGATCAGGTTCTGACTCTCCAGAGACAGGGTCTGCAAATGGGCACCAGGGACCTTTGAACCACCTGAAATTGCATGCAACATGTTCTAAGGACACCATTTGTATGGACTGCCTAGCGTTCATCAGACCTTCAAGGACCTCTGTGATACAGCCAAAAGTTTGAATCAGTTATTTCTTAGGTTTTTTTCTGTCACAAGCAGTAGCATTACCATTATTCTGTTGATTTTGGAGGAGTGTTCATGTTGGAATCAATCTTTTCAAAAGTAGCCTGGATCTTCTGCTTTTGGCAGTATGATGGACTAGAATCTCTGAAGGGCTCCTTCCATATAAAACAACTGGATCCTGGGAAAAAACATTTTTAATGTATTGTTGGGTTGCAGGAAGTAGGGGAAATCTCCAAGGTCCCTCACCACTAAAATCAAACAAAAAATCACGAACCCCGAGACGGGAGTAGGAAGCCCTGACTGGGAAGGAAAGGTAAGGTTGGATGGCCCTGAGGCCGATGCTCATTTCACCTGCTACTGGGAAGCTTGCCTGTGGGCCAAGCCAGTGTAAGGATCTGACTCAAGACTCTACCTTATTTAGCTCAGGTGTTTGAGGAATTTGGTATTGTCACTGTTCACCCCTACACCCTCCATTTCTGAGGTCTCCTTTGCATTACAGAGAAGCAGAAATGACATTTCTCAGAATCCTCTGCCACATGGGGTTCCATTAGGCTCTGCTCCAAACCACCTTGAAAACTTCTTTGCCACCCAGTGGGATATAACCACTTCTCCACTGAAGTTTGAACCCCAGTTTTGGGGCAGGAACCCCCCTTCAAAGTCTGTTTTCCAGTCCTTTATTTCTTTATATATCTTATAGTTCCTAATCACAGCTTAATAATTCCTTATATTAAACATTTCCTGTTTAGCTCTTTCTCCCGATTGCCTGCCCTCAGTCTCTGGAAGGGCAAGAAGCCACCTTCTGGGGCGCAGGAGAGCTGCACCCAGGGGCACCTGATGGTTGGAATACATAGAGTGTTTGGCTTCCACTTTATCAGCAAGATCCTGACTGATACAGGCTAACAAACCCAGGATGGTAGGCATGTTGGCACCCAGTAGAAGCAAAGGGACATCTTCAGGGTTTCCTCTACTGCTTAGGTGCTCAGGACTCATTTATTTATTGAACAGACATTTGTTGAGCACCTATTATATATCAGTTACTGTCCTAGATGATGGGGATACAGCAATGAACAAAACAAAAATACTACCTTACACTTTTACTGAAATGTACCATCAAACACAGAAGAAAATAAGCCACCATGAACAGACCAAAACAATGACACATTTAGATTCCTAATGTTTTTAGTTATTGCAATTATCAGACAGAAGTTACAGGAAATGAAGATAAAAGATAAAAATAGGATATAAGATAGGAAATGTTTAAAGAAATAAAACATGGGGTCACAAGCAAGGGATCAAAAGGACGAATGATAACAAGTATTGGATAGGATGTAGAGAAATTGGGATTATTATACCTTGTCAGTGAGATTGTAAAATGGTACATGCTCTATGGAAAACCATCTGGCAGTTTCTCAAAGTGTTAAATGTAGAGTTACCACATGACCCAGCAATTCCAGTTCTAGGCATGTAACCACGAGAAATGAAAATATATGGCTACACAAAGACTTGTACATGAATGTTCACAGCAGCATTATTTATAATATCCAAAAAGTGAGAACAATCAAGATGCTCTGCAACTGCTAAATAAATAAACAAAATGCGGTATAGCTACACAATGGACTATTATTTGGCTGTAAGAAAGAACAAAGTACTGATACTTACTACAACCTGGATGAATCTTACATGAACCTTATGCTAAATGAAAGAAGGCATTTATAAAAGGCTGTATGTTGTGTGATTCCATTTATATGAAATGTCCAGACAAATCCGTAAAGACAGAAAGTTGATTAGTGGTTTTTTGAGGAGAGATGTAGAGGGAAATTGGTAGAGACTGCTAATGGGTACAAGGTTTTTTAGGGGGTGATGGAAATGTTTTGGAATTAGAGAGTGGTTTCCACAGCTACTGGTCTGCAGCTGCTCTGATGGTGGCAGTTGTGACTTTCCTTGTGGGAAAGAATTGTTATGCAGTTAAACACCTCTTCCTTAGCAAAACAGAAAGTGGGCATATGTGTGACAGACACAGAAAAAAAAAGAATTAGAGAGTGGTACTGGTTTCACAAGTTCTATGACTATACTAAAATTCAGTGAATTGTACACTTTCAAAGGGTAAATATTATTGCTTGTGAATTATATCTTAATAAAGCTGTTATTAAAAATAGGCAAGGCAAAGGAGGCTGTTGCAAATGACCAAATATATCTGAAAAGGAAGCAAGTAGAATTTAACAATTTGTTGAGATTAAAAATTCAATGAACAGGCTAAATAACAGATTAAATGTAGCTGAACAATGAATTAGTGAACTGAAAGATAGATTTGAGAAAATTACCCAGAATGTAGAGTGTCAAGGAAATGAAAAATTTGAATGAGGGGTTAAAGAGAAGGGAGTATGAAATGAGAAAATCTGAAAAAATACCAGCCAGAATCCCAGGAGAATAGAAGAGAGAATAAAAGAGAAGCAATATTTGAAAAGCTAATAATGGCTCAGAATTTCCAGAACTGATGAAAGACATGATCGTGATCCTATAGATAGAAAAAACACAACATGTATCAAATAGGTTGAACAAGAGAGAAACCCACACCTGGACATATCGCAGAAGAACCAAGGAGCCCTAAAGTCAAAGATCTTTTTTTTTTTTTTTTAAACTATTGATTTTAGAGAGATTGGGGGGGAGAGAGAGAGAAGCATCTATTTGTTATTCCACTTATTTGTGCATTCATTGGTTGATTCTTGTATATGCCCTGGCCAGTGATGGAATCCACAACCTTGGTGAATTGGGATGACACTCTAACCAACTGAGATACCTGGCCAGGGCAAGGCAAAGATCTTAAAAGCAGCTAGACAGAAAGGAAAAATTGTTTACAAAGAAACAACAATTGGATGGTGATGGTGACAGCAATAGCAAATCTATAAGAAAAATATCTTGAAAGTACTAAAAGAAAATAACTGCTAACCCAGAATTGTGTACCCAGAAAAACTATTTTTTAAAAATGAGAATAGGCCTGGCTGGTGTGGCTCAGTGGATTGAGTATCGACTTGTGAACCAAAGGGTCACCAGTTTGATTCCCAGTCAGGGCACATGCCTGGGTTGTGGGCCGAATTGCGCATGAGAGGCAACCACACACTGATGCTTCTCTCCCTCTCTTCTGCCTCCCTTCCCCTCTCTAAAAGTAAATAAATGATTTTTTTTAAAAGGGAGTGTAAAATAGAAGCAGGTGAAATAGGGATATTTATTTTTAAATTTTTTAAATGGATTATGCTATTATAGTTGTCCTGATTTTTCCCCCTTTGCCCCCCTTCACCCAGCTGCCCTCACTTGCCCAAGCAATTCTCCTCACATTGGTCATGTCCATGGCTCATACGTATAAGTTCTTGGACTACTCCATTTCCTATACGGTACTTTACATCCCCATGGCTGTTCTGTAACTACCTATTTGTACTTCTTAATCCCCTCACCTCTTCACCCATTCCCCCACACACCCCTCTCATGTGGCAACCATCAAACGCTCTCTGTATCCATGATTCTGTCTCTGTTCTTCTTGTCTGCTTAGTTTGTTTTTAGATTCAGTTGTTGATAGATATGTATTTTTGCCATTTTATTGTTCATAGTTTTGATCTTTTTCTTAAATAAGTCCCTTTAACATTTCATATAATAATGGCTTGGTGATGAACTCCTTTAGTTTTTTTCTTGTCTGGGAAGCTCTTTATCTGCCCTTTGATTCTAAATGATAGCTTTGCTGGGTAGAACAGTCTTGGCTGTAGATCCCTGCTTTTCATGACTGTGAATATTTCTTGCCAATCCCTTCTAGCCTGCAAAGTTTCTTTTGAGAAATCAGCTGACAGTCTTATGGGAACTCTCCTATAGGCAACTAACTGCTTCTCTCTTGCTGCTTTTAAGATTCTCTCTTTATCTTTAACCTTTGGTATTTTAATTTTGATGTGAGTTGGAGTCAGCCTTTTTGCATACATCTTGTTTGGGATTCTCTGTGCTTCCTGGACTTGAATGTCTATTTCCTTCACCAAATTAGGGAAGTTTTCTTTCACTACTTTTTCAAATAGATTTCCAATTTCTTCCTGTTTCTCTTCTCTTTCTGGCACCCCTATGAAGCGAATGTTGGAATATGTAAAGTTGTCCCAGAGGATGCCTATACTACCCTCAATTTTTTGGATTGTTTTTTTCTTTTTGTTGTTCTGATTGCTTGATTTTTGCTTTCTTATGTTCAAAATCATTGATTTGATTCTTGGCTTCATCCATCTACTGTTGTTTCCCTGTAAATTGTTCTTTATCTCAATTAGTGTTTCTTTCATTACTGACTGGATCTTTTTTATGCTGTCGAGGTTCTCACTTGAGCATCCTTATAACCAGTGTTTTGAACTCTGCATCTGATAGATTGCTTATCTCCATTTTGTTTAGCTCTTTTTCTGGAGTTTTGATCTGTTCTTTCATTTGGGCAATGTTTCTTTGTCTTCTCGTTTTGACAATCTCCTTGTGTTTGTTTCTATATATTAGGTAGAACTTCTTTGACTCTGTGTCTTGGTAGTGTGGCCTAATGTAGCAGGCATCCTGTAGGGTCCAGCCTCCCCTATCACCCAAGCTGGGTACTCGTGGTGTGCCCTTTGTGTGGGTTGAGTACACTCTCCTCTTGTAGTTGAGCCTTGGTTGCTGTTGGCAGGTCAATGGGAGGGATTTACCCAGGCTAGCTGGCTGCAAGGTCTGGCTGTGACCACTGACCACCAACCACCACCCTCTGTGGAGGATCAGCTGTGCAGGAATAGCATGGTGGTGCTCCAAAGTGGTCCACCAAGTGGGGTGGCCCTGGGGTTTCCAGGGTGGTGCAGGCCAAGGCCAGCCCCCACCTGTGTTTTGCCTGAGGCCACCCTTCCTGGGCTATAAAGCAATATGACATGGCTGCTACTTGTGTTGCACTTGGAGATTCCCAGGTGAAGCCAAGCTGTGAATCTAGGCTGGCTGCTGCTAGTGCTGGGCCTGGGGCTCACTGAAGCCAGCTGTTGCATGTTTGAGGGGATTTAGGAAGTTGTGCAGCATGAGCCAAGACCAGCCATTCATGTGGAAAAGCAGCTTGGGTAGGCCCTTAAGTTGGGTGGGGCAGGGTCTCTGGGGATCTCCAGGGCGGGTCAAACACTGTTAGCCAGGTTGATGGAGTCTTAGATATGGCACCAGTTTGCTGGCTCTGTGACTCTGTGCGGGGAGGGTTTAGAAAAGGGACAATGGCCTCTGCTCGCTTTGATGCCAGACACTTCAGTATCTCCCTGTATACCATTAGTGACTTTCAAGCTGCTACGCCAGTGCTGGAGCTCAGAGGGAGTGAGTCTGAGTAGGTAGAGGAACTGTTTGGGACTCAAGTAATTTCTTCCACTACTTAATCCCTACTGGGTGTTTTGCAGCCAGAAGTTGTGGGAGCTTATCTTCCTGGCACTGGAACCCTGGGCTGGGGGCCTACTGTACGGCTGGACTCCTTGCTCCTGAATTTTTATCCACTGCACTTGAGTGTGGGACTGGCCTGTTCTACATCTGCACCCCTCCTACTAGTCCGGATGGATGTGGTTTCTTTAATTCCGTAGTTGTCAGACTTCCATTCAACTCGATTTCTGACAGTTCTGAGTGATGGTTGTTCTATATTTTAGTTGTAATTTTGACGTGATTGTGCAAAGAGGTGAGCCATGTCTGCCTATGCTCTCATCCTGACTGGAAGTTGAAATAAGGATATTTTTAGAAAAAACAGAGATTTTACTACTAATGGACCTTCACTAAAACAACTTCTAGAAAACATACTTCTGGAAGAAAACAAAAGATTCCAGAAGGAAGGACTGAAAATGAAATGATGAGCAGAGAAATCAGTAAATATATGCATAATTCCAAACATTGTGTGAAAAAATTACTAATCAAAGATTATAAAGGTATACAATTTGTGGGGATGAAAAAAGACAGGAACAAATACTGGATGACACTAGTAATTTATAGGCAGTAGAAGAAGAGGTGAGGCTGTTCTAAGTTCTTTGTATTCTTTTTGAGAAGGTTCAGGTATTGATTCACTTTAGATTTTGTTACGTGTGCATGGTAAAATTTGAAGGGTAATCACTGAAAATAGAGAAAGTATAATTTTTACACCAGTAGAGGAGAAAATATAGAATCAGAAGACAAAAACAGAAACTCAATTTAGGAAAAAAAAAAAGAGAAAAAGAAGTTTGAAAAAGGAGAACAAATAAAAAATAAGATGGTAGAAATCTAGATATTATTAGTAATCACAGGAAGTATCAATGGGCTAAATGATCAATTAAAGGAAGGATTCTCGGGCCTAGATTTTTAAGAATCTAGACATACCTAAAATAAAAGGACACAGAAAGGATGAAAGTAAAATGATTAAGAAGATATACCAGGAAATACTAATTAAAAGAAAGCTGGTATAATTATATTTTGTCTAGTGATATTAGACAAAAAAGACTATAGGCAATCGGTATTATAAGGACCTCTTCTATCATTATAATGATAAAAGGTGGAATTCATCATAAAGATATAGTCATTCTAAAGTTCTAATATAACATTTAAATATATAAAATAAAAATGGATGAAACTATGGAGAAAAATTAATTAACCCACTAACACAGTGGAAGATTTCAATACAATGCTCTCAATTATTGATGCATCAAGGGAGACTTGAATCACACAATTAACTTGATTTAGTGGATATTAATAAATTATTCTACAACGAACAATCAAGGAACAGACAATCTTTCAAGTACATCTGGAACATTTCCAAAAATTGACCATATAAAAGGATATCAAACCAGTTTTAACAAATTTCAAAGAATCTGATTCAAACAAGCTACACTTTATGATCTATAGTCATAGATCCAATTTATGCAATTAAATTAGAGGTCTGTAACAGAAAGAGAGATGACACACCCTGAGATTTGGAAATTAGAACATACACTTCTAAATAATTTGTGAGTCAAGTTAGAAGTCATAAGAGAAATTAAAGTTTCATAGCAACAACTCTAGGGTATGTGATAAAAATTCTACATATTGAGACTGGTGGATGCAGAAAAATGGTAATTACAGGGGAGTTTTTAGCTTTAGATGCTTACCTTAGAAAGAAAAAAGGCTGAAAATTAATAAGCTGTATTTCACACTAAGAGGGAAAGAAAACAATGGAATAAACCCAAATAAAATATAAGGAAAAAGATAAAGAGCAAAAATTAGTGAAACAGAAAACAAATATGCAATAGGGGTGATCGAAAAATCAAGGCCACATAAAATAGACAAACCTTTGGCAGGATTCATTTTTAAAAACATTTTATTTATTGATTGACTTTAGCAAGAGACTGGAGTGGGGAGAGAGAGAGAGTGGGTGAGAGAGAGACATCGATTTGTTGTTCCATTTATTTGTGTATTCATTGCAGTCATTGTTTGATTCTTGTATGTGCTGGACCAGGGATGGAACCCACAACCTTGGCATATTTGGATGATGCTCTAACAACTGAGCTACCTGGCCAGGTGACAAGATTCTTTTCAAGCGGGGCTGGGGAGGGTAGCAGCATGCACAAATAAACAATAATAGGGATAAAGAACAGAAGAAAGCTGCAAATACAGAAGAGATTAAAAAGATAAGATCAGCATACCATAAGTAACATTACACCAATTCAAAAATTTATTAGAAAGGGAAACATTTCTAGAAAACTGTAACTTATTAGAGCTGTATCGAGAAAGGCTGAGTTTCCAAGTGTTAAAGAAATGGAATCAGTGGCTTTAAAAAATCAAGTCTAGCTGGTTTTTAGGCAATTCCTAGCAGATTTTCATAGAACAAATTATTCTGATTTTATACAAACTCCTACAAAGAATATCAAGAGAAGCAATACTCCCCACCTCATTATGTGAGGTTATAACCTTGAAATACAATCAATCAAGTACTATATGAGAAAGAAAATAACAATCCCTTATGAAAATAGGTGGAGATATTATAAATGACATACTAGCAAATCAAATCCAACAGTGTATAATAAAGGTAATTCATCATGACTAAGCTGGCTTTATCCTAAGAATTTTAGGATGATTTAACATTAAAAACCTGTAACTTTAATTGATGGGTCAAAGGAGAATTTATATGATTCTCTCAGTAGATGTAGTAAAGGCATTCAGTAAAAGTCAATATCTATTCATGGTAAAAGCAGGAATAAAACAAAACTTCCTAATGTTAAAAGGTAAATTTTTAAAAAGCCCACAATAGCAATGATTCTTAATGGTGACTCATTGAAAATATTGTTCCTTTAGGAGCAGAACAAGACAAAGGTGTTTGTTATCACAGCTTCTGCTCAATAAGGCAAAGATAAGATGGATAAAAAGAGAAAGAAGGAAACAGCACTGTTGTTATTTGCAGCTAACATAATTGTATACATAAACAAACCCCCCTGAAGAATCTGCAAATTATTAGTATTAATAAGAGATTCTAGCAAGGTGGCTAAATACAAAAACTGGGAGGAGGTATTTGTGACATATATAACTGACAAAAAATTAAGATCCAGATTGAGATGTTATTCTTAAGAAAAAGACAAACTAGTAGAAAAATGGGCAAAAGACATTAATAGACACTTTCCAAAAAAGGAAAAAAATTGCCAACAAAAATAAATATACACTCAGCATCATTGACCACTGGGTAAATAAACATCCATGGCACAGTAAGATACCGTTTCCTGCCAAGTATTTTTGCCAACTATTGGCAAAAATGAAGAAATGTAGTAACACCAAATGCTGGTGGGGCTGAGGATCAGTGGGATGTTTTATATATCACATGTGCACTGTGAATTGGTACACCTTTGAAAGACACTTCGGCAATATTCTGTAAAATTAAACAAGCAATGTTACAGAAGAATCCTTGCACATGCACAAGAATATTCACTGCAGTACCATTAAAATGGCAAAAAAATGGGGGCTACCAAACGTCCATTGAGAGGAGAATGGATGAATAAGTAGCTGCCCATACAGCGAGGGAACTATAGCTACACCCAGAACCTGGTCAAATACAACGCATAAAAAAGGCAAGTTGTGGAAAACTACATACAGTCATGATATCACTTTTATAAAGCTTAATCAAATAAGTAAACTAAACATTTTGTTCACACATGTGGTAGAACTGCATGTATTTTCAAAAATAAAAAAATGGTGTTAACATAAAATTTGAGCTAGGAGTAAAATTGTACCCCTGCTGAAAGGTAGAATGGGCTATGGGAAAGGTGTACAGGTAGGTGCACCAATAGGCAATGTTCTAGTTCTTAAGTTGAATGATGGGTTGACAGGAATTTATTTTATGCCACATTTATTCTCTTGATATATCAAACACTAGGCATTAAACATTTTTTAAAGCAGCCTGTAGTTCCCCACTTTCACCACTATATGGCAGGCTAGTCCGTCAGTAAAGTAACTCCAGTAAGGGAAAAGCTGATGAAAAGGGAAATGTACCTAACGGCAGCATTCTAGTTAACAATTCGGTTTCTCTTGTGGGAACACATATGAAACAGGGCTTCGTGTTCTTACAGTGTTTACCTGAATAACCAGGGCAACTCAGGTGCACTTTACTGTGGCGTGGATCTTGAAGCCACATGGCCAGGTTTTGGTTTTCCTTTCTGCTTGGTTATGTAATCATTTTTTGCAAACTTAAAAGTGTATCTGCTTGAATGCTGATTTTTATTTCTCAGAATTTTCCAGTGGCGTTCATTTCTTAAATTAACAATATGGAGCATGAGGTTGGTTGATAGGCTTCTCTCATGGCAACTGACACATCTCACTTCTCTTTCTGTGTTCACTGGTTCGAGACCATGTTTTTCAGCATTAGCTTTAGATCCAGTTTAGTGAATGTATGGATGACACTGTCATAATATATAAAGGAATATTTTAAATCTAATAACATTTACGTTAAAATAGTAACACAATAGTCATCAAAATCACTCACAGAGATTCTGGGGCCAAATTGCTTGTTAACATAATGTGATTGACAAATGTGGGTAAGTATTTCTGTTTTAGCAGCCAAGGTTAAGCCACCAAGTGGCAACAGAGCAAACAGTACCCCGGCCACACACTTCCGTTTTCGCTCTCTAGGCCCGCCCTGTCCGCTACATTAGGCACTAGCCACTAGCCACAGGCAGCAAGTGAACTGAAATGAGATGTGCTTCGAGTGAAGTCTTTTTTTTAATTAAAGTGTTTTATTATATTTTGTTTATTTTTAGAGAGAGGGGAAGGGAGGGAGAAAGAGAGAAATATCAACCTGTGAGAGAAATGTCCATCCGTTGCCTTTTGCACACGCCCCAAAAGGGATAGAATCCCACAACCCAGGCATGTGCCCTGACTGGAAATCGAACCATCCACCTTTTGCTTTGTAGGGCGACGCTCAACCAATTGAGCGAAGCAGTCAGGGAATAAGTGAAATCTTAGTATGAAAAAAATTAAAGGATAAAGTGTCTCAGTAGCTATTAATATTGATTACATGTTAAAATGATAATATTTTAGTATAAGTTAAATAAAATATATTGTTAAAATTAACTTCACCTGTTTCTTTTTACCTTTTTTGTTTTAACTAGAAAATTTTAAATGACATACGTGACTTGGCTGTGTGGCTCATATTTTATTTCTATATGCCAGCGTTGATCTCTAGATGCTATCACCCGTACTTAGGATACCCCTTAAGGGCTGGCTACATGGGGGTGTGGCCAGTGCAGTCCTACAGGGCCCCGTGTTCAGAAGGGGCTGGCACTTGGTTTAATGCTCTGCTGTCATTGCCTTGACATTTTTAATTTAATCTTTGATTTTGAGTTTTAGAGGTGAAGTCTCATTAGATACTAAGCATGCGCCAAGAGGCTAGAAGCCTTGGCTCATGCGCTGTCTCACCTCCCAGGTTTGGCTCCTGTGCCTCCCATGGTCCCTGGTCTGCTCCCAGACTGCTGCTACCTTCGGTCTGGGCGGGGGCTGGGCGCAGTCAGTAGGAGGTCTGGGGGCACTGTGGTGGTGGCCAGCCCTTCCTCTGGTTGGCAGCGAATGGTCCTGCACCGCGCTGGCAATTCCGTGGAGGGTTGTCTGTCAGTCATGGTTTGGGCTGTAGACCCTTGAGCAAGAAGGACACCTGCGCTGCCTTCTCTAGGCCGTGCCCCCGCCCCCCCCCCCCCCCCCCCCCCCCCCCCCCCCCCCCCCCCCCCCCCCCCCCCCCCCCCCCCCAGAGCTCCTCACAGCAGGCAGCACCCAGCAGCACTCAGGCCTGAGTACCTCGCGTAGAGGGAATCCCCGCCCCGGGGGTGCGGGTGGGGGCACCGGGAAGGAGCTGCATTCTCCCTGGGAGTGTCCACGCGCGCAGGAGAGGGCGCCCTAGGCTGGCTCCAAGCGTGAGGCAGGCGTGTGGGACATGTTCCCTTCTTCCTTCCAATATTCCTCAGTCTTTCTTGTGTTTGTCTTCCCTGGGCAGCTGAAAGCACCTTCTGGGGACAAGTCACAACACACAAAAGGTGTAACTTTGGTAATTCCACATGCTAAACACTATGATATTTGCATTTAAAATCTGGATCAACAAGGGTCCCGGCGCAGGGGGCAGGGGGAAGCGGGGGGTTGGCTTGAAGCGGTCTTTTGGTAAAAAATAAATAAATAAAATCTGGACTGCACAATATAAAGATGATTGATAAAATAAATGCTAATAATTTAATTTTAAAAAATTTTTCTTTATTTAGGCATTAATTGGCAAATAGGAAGATCTCGACAAGAGAAATCGACAAGTCAAGAGAAATTGCTACAAGAAAAGAAAAAGCTTTTTTGATCAAGGGGCCCTGCATTTTTCTTTTTTTTCTCTAGGGGAAGGGAGAGAGAAAGAAGGAGAGGGAGGAAAACATCAATGTGTGAGAAAAACATGGATCTGTTGCCTCTTGCTGGTGCCCAACCCTGGGGACTGGGCTGGTCACCCAGGCATGTGTCCTGACCTGGAATCCAACCTGTGACCTTTTGCCTCGCCAGACTACGCTCAACCAAGTGAGCTGTGCTAGCCAGGGCCTGGCCTCTGCATTTTCATTTTGCACCAGGCTCACAAATTTTGTAATCCCTCTGCTTCCATAGTCTGAATTTCTAGCATCCCAGGCTCTGAACACTTCTTCTAGATGTCCAGCTCATTCCTCCTGCACCCCAAGTCCCAGCTGATTCTAGTGGGACCTACAATTGGTTGTTTTTACCACCTACTCTCTGTCCTTCACTTTCTACTTCCCGTCTTCCTTCCTTACCCAGTTTTAGTGTCATTGTCCCTTGTTATAGTCACTCCCGTGAATATACCCTGAACTCCCTTGTCTCCTGCCTTCATAAATATCATCTGATAAAAGCAAATTCCCATACAACCCAACTCTCTGCCCTGTGTGATCTCTCATTCTCCACTAGGCAGCCTTGGGTTCTTGGCCTGGCAGTCTGCAGATTCCAAAGATCCGTCAAAGAGTAACACCCAGTGTGCAAACCCTTTCTGTCGCTCTACTGTAGTCATACTTGCTAAGATGCCATTGGCCAGAGCAAGTCACATGGCCAAGCCCAGAAATAGACTCCATCTCTTGATGGAAGAAGCTGTGAAGTCACATTGCAAAGTGGCCCTTGTACAGATATGGTAACAAGATGGGGCCATTATTTTTCAATTTGCCACAAACCTTGAAAGGAAAGAAAGTCGATGGATCTTAATCTTTCACTTCACATGAGGCATCTAAGTTTCTGTGAATCTGACTAACTTTTCCCAGCAACCTGGGTTATTAGGAAAATAGGAAGAAGAGAGGCAACTTTGTCAAGTCATTAAATTCTCCAGAGTTGTGATGTTCTGATCACCAAACAAGGGGGGACCCCAGAAAACTGGAACTTACTTATAAGAATTGTGTATTTATTCTTACATATTTAGACTTCAGTCACCTTCAAAGTGCTCTCCATCTGATGCAACACACCTCTCAAGATGTCTCCTCCACTGCTCAGAGCAGTTTTTGAACTTGCCGATTTTGACACCTTTCAGTGCTCTGCTGTTCTTTTTTTACAGTGATAACTTTTAATTTTTATTTTTAAAAGTGTATTTTATTGATTATACTATTACAGCTGTCCCTATTTTTCCCCTTTGCCCCCCCACCTGGTAACCCCCTTCCCTCCAGCAATCCCCCCTTTAGTTCATGTCCGATGGTCATACATATAAGTTCTTTGGCTTCTCCATTTTCTATACTATTCTTAACCTCCCCCTGTCTATTTTGTACCTAGAATTATGCTTCTTAATCCCTATACCTTTCTCCCCATTCTCCCCTTTCTCCTTCTCCACTGATAACCCTCCATGTGATCTTCATTTCTATGATTCTGTTCCTGTTCTAGTCGTTTGCTTGTTTGTTTTTGTTTTTTTAGATTTAGTTGTTGATAGCTGTGAGTTTGTTGCCATTTTAATATTCATAGTTTTGATCTTCTTTTCCTTAAATGAGTCCCTTTAAATTTCATATAATAAGGGCTTGGTGATGATGAGCTTCTTTAGCTTTACCTTGTCTGGGAAGCACTTTATCTGCCCTTCCATTCTAAATGATAGCTTTGCTGGATACAGTAATCTTGGTTGTAGGTCCTTGCTTTTCATCACTTTGAATACTTCTTGCCAGCCCCTTCTTGCCTGTAAGGTCTCTTTTGAGAAATCAGCTCGTAGTCTTATGGGGACTCCTTTGTAGGCAATTCTCTGCTTTTCTCTTGCTGTTTTTGAGATTCTCTCTTTATCTTTAAACTTTGGCATTTTAATTATGATGTGTCTTGGCGTGGCCCTCTTCGAGTCCAGTTTATTTGGGACTCTGTGCTTCCTGGACTTGTATGTTTATTTCCTTCGCCAAATTAGGGAAGTTTTCTTTCATTATTTTTTCAAATAAGTTTTCAATTTCTTGCTTTTTTCTCTTCTCCTTCTGGCATTCCCATGTTTCAGGTGTTGGCACATTTGGAGATGTTTCAGAGTCTTATGCTCTCCTTGTTTTTGTTTTTTGTTTTTTTTTTTAAATTCTTGTTTCTTTTTTTCTGTTCTGGGTGACTGTTTATTTTTTCTTATGTTCCAAATTGTTGATTTGAACCCCAGCTTCCTTCCCTTCCCTGTTGGTTCCCTGTGGATTTTTCTTTATTTTCCTTAGTGTAGCCTTCATTTCTTCCCTTATGCATTTGCCATGCTCAGTGAATTCTCTGAGCATCCTTATCACCAGTGTTTTGAACTCTACATCTGATAGGTTGGCTATCTCCATGTTGCTTAGAAAATTTTCTGGAGTTTTCATCTGTTCTTTCATTGGGGCCATATTTTTCTGTCTCCTCAATTTGGCAGCATCTCTGTGTTTGTTTCTGTGTATTAGCTAGAGGGGACTCCCAGTCTTGGTGCACCTGTTATATTGTAAGGGGTGGAGCCTTAGGTATTCACCAGGGTGGGGCAACCTGCTTCGCAGTTTTGTGGTGCTGTATGTGGGGGAGGGGTCAGAAAGGGAACAATGCCACTTGCTTAGCTCTTGCCCCATCTGCAGTCACTTTGCCCACTTCGAATATTCAGCTGGCACCTTTCTAGCTACTGTCCTGGTGCTGAATCCCAAAGTGGGTGGGTTTGCATAGGTTCTAGGACCATGCAGTTCCTTTAAACTGACTCTCCTGAGAGACTGACAGTTTCTTCTGCCTCCCCGAACCCTACTGGTTTTTGTAGCCAGAAGTTATGAGGCTTTATTTCCCAGCACTGGAACCCTGGGCTTGTGGTCTGTCCTGGGACTGGGATCGCTCACTCCCCAGGTGTCCCTCCAGGTTTTTATCTGCCACACATGAATGTGGGACTGCCCGTTCCACTGGCTGCCACCTCCACTGTCTTGCTGGCCATGCCTCGCTGCTGCCACATTGCGCCCTCTGTGCCTGTCTCTCTGTCTCTGCCCCTCCTACCCGTCTGGATGAATATTTCTTCTTTAAACCCTTGGTTGTCAGACTTCCATTCAGTTTGATTTTCTGGTAGTTCTGGTTGTTTTTAGTTTTGAAGTCAATTGTGATCCTTCTTATGGTTGTGCAAAGAGGCAAAGTGTGTCTATCTACAACTTCATCTTGGCTGGAAGCCCCTCTCTGCTGTTTTTTTGTTTCACCTCTTCCACACTGGAAAAACATTTACCTTTGAGGAATTTTTTCATCTGGAGAAACAAAAACAAACAAACAAAAAAACAAACAAACAAACAAACAAACTAGGGGCAAGATCACAAGGGGTGAGATCAGGTGAATAGGAAGGGTGAGGCATGGGGGTTATGCCGTTTTTGGCCGAAAACTGCTGAACACTCAGCATGGTGTGGGCAGGTGCACTTATAAATCACCCATCATAAAATGGGCAAACATTTTGAAAAAGTCTTCAAAAAAATTCACTGAAGCCAAACACAGCCTCTCACAACAATGCCAGCTGGTGCACTGATATAGATGGGTTCCTAGAACACTCACCTAGTGGGAGAAGCCTGTATTACAAAGGCCCACCCTTCAGAAGATAATTCTGGGTCTCCCCTCATATATAACTAAAAGGAGCTAGTTTAAAAATAAACACCAAACATCTACTGAGTACAATGTTTTACGTGGATTATACTTGTTTCACTTAACAGCATTACTAGGTAGGTAGTGTAAAGCCCATTGAATAGATGAGGACATAGAGGCACAAAATAGTTAATATATTTGTACAGAGTCACACAGCTACGGAAGTGACAGAATTCAGATTTGAACCCAGGTCGATCCAGAGCCAGAGCATGCAACCTCTTTGCTGTGCTGTTACCAAACTTATGTGGTTCTTTCTAAACTAAGGAAGACTTGTTTCAGGTGACATAACATGACTGCTAACTACTGTTTTGCAAGAAATTTGCATTCTATAACTTCATTTTGTATCGACTACATCCTAATTTAACAAAAAACTGTAATATTAATTTTATATATTAAACTCCATTAAGTCAGAGAGAAATGCTATGTAATATAATAGCATAGTAATGTTAAACCTTAGATTAGGTTGTAAAGGCCATAAATTTGTATACCACCACTTAATTTACTTTTCAATATTCACAGAAAGATTATTTTAAAGTGCATTTGTTGAACAGGTAGGACATACACACAGTACACACTTAAAAAGGTGCATGACAGTGGAGAACCATTGGGCAGTTCCTCAATGAGTTAAACACAGAATTACCATATGGCCCACCAATTTAACTCCTAAGTGTGTATTCAAAATAATTAAAAACAGGTGTCTAAACAAAAACTTGTACATGAATGTTCATAGCAGCTTTATTTAAACCAGGTGAATGGATAAGAATTGTGGTATATTCAGACAATGCAATATTATTAATCATAAAAAGTAGTGAAGGACTGATATATGGTACTTCACTACTGACATAGATGAATCTTGGAAGCATTATGCTAAATGAAAGAAGCCAGCCACAAAACACCACATATCGTATGTTTTCATTTAGATGGAGTATCCAGCATAGGCAAATTTGTAGGACAGGAAGCAGGTTAGCGGTTTCCGGTGGCGAGGGACAGGGAGGGTCGGGGAGCGGCTGCTTTAGCGGGTATGGGGCTCCCATCCAGCTCTGGAACTAGACAGTGGTCAGGTTGCATGACATTGAGAATGTACTTAATGCCACTGAATTGTACACTTTAAACTTATTACGATGTCGAATTTGATGTTCTATGTATTTTATCACCAAAAAGCCCCAAAAGGATATGCAAGAATATACAGTGAAAAGCAAATCTCACATCTGTTCCCAGCACCCATTTTCCCTGTGCAGGAGCCAATACTGTTACCAGTCTCTTCCGTATTTGTCCTGACAGATTCTAGGCATCCACAAGCATATATATTTGTATTTAGTTTAATACCCTAAATCAGTGTTTATAGAACTATGACCCAGGAACCAAATCTATTCCAACACCTATTTTTGTATGGCCTGCAAGTTTTTAACTTTTTAATTGGGGTAAAATATCCATATCACAATTTACCGTCTTAACCCTTTTAGGTGCACAGTTCAGCAGCGCTAAGTACATTCACACTGTTGTGTGACTGATGCCCAGAACTCTTTCGTCTTGCAGAACAGAAAATGACACCCATCAAACACTAAATCCCCATTGCTTCTTCCCCCTGGCCCCTGGGAACTGCCAGTCTACCTTTTGTTTCCATGAGTTTTACTGGTATCATACAATATTTGTTTTTTTGTGACTGGCTACTTCACCAAGCATAATGTTCTCAAGGTTCATCCATGTTGTAGCACGTGACAGAATTTCTGTCCTTGTTAAGGTTGAATAATATCGCATTGTATGTGTCTATCACACTTTGCCTACCCTTTCATCCATCTTTGGGCGTTCGGTTGCCTCCACATTTTGGGTATTACGAATAATGCTGCTATGAACACTGGTGTGCAAATACCTCTTTCCATTTTTTTCTAAAATAAACAAGGCTGTAATTAATACTTTTGGACATATACCACTTTGTACATGTCTGAGTCTATCTGTAGGATAAACTCCTAAAAATAAAATTGTTGGGTCAAAGGAAATGTGTATTTTATAATTTGTTTCATATTGCTAAGTTGTGGTTCACCTCTGTGACTATTTTAGTCTCACCAACACTGTATGTTTCCAAACTTTTTCATCTTTGGCAATATGATCGATTAAAAACAGCATTTCCATCAATAAGAATGAATGGAAACATATGAAGTTTGTTTAAATCCCTGAGTTCGTAATGATGCAATAAAATCCCTCCAAAATAGTCAGTGTTCGCATCAGGAGGATGTTAAGGAAACACAATTTACTGTTTTGAAAACAAACAAACTGAAAAACAAAAGGAAAGAATTAAGTATGACCTGTCTTTTCTATTTAGCTGTACCTCAGGTTAGCCAAATAGCTGATGAGAGGGAGTGTCTCTTCATGAAACTGCTCGTTGTTAAATAGAGAAGGAATAGTGTGGACAGTAAGGCAATCATGGGTGTCAGCGACGTCATCAACGGTGGCAAAAGAGAGACCGAGTCAAAGAGAAAAAGACAAATGGAATCTTCTGCCTCCTACTAGGAAACGGCTGCACCACCTCTGAAATGCTCTCCCCTAAATGTGCAAAACCAGGTCTAACTGCAAATTACCAAATTACAAAAAATATAGGCATGAGAACATGTTAAGCAACATATCAAGGGGATACAATCAGCAAAATCCAGACTGTAGGACACTACAGGACAAGTCCTAATTTCTTCGACAATACCTTAAAAGAAAGAAATCAAGGAGGCACAGTGAATCTCTAAAATACCAAATGCAATATATGGACCTTATTTAAATCTTGACTCAAACAAAAAAAAAATGTCTGTTATTTATGAGACATTTGGGAATTTGACCTCTGATTAAATATTTAATGATATGAAAGAATTTTTATTAATTTTAAAGATATTATGTTATTATGATATTTACATGATATTTTAAATATTGTGGTATTATATTTTAAAATTATAGTATTATGGTTAGGTTGAAAAATCTTATCTTTAAAGATATATACTACAAAAATTGTTGGTGAAATGATACAATGTCTGAGATTTGCTTCAAAAGAATACAATGAAAATGTGTGTGGGACAGGGTATGGATGAGCCAAGAGGACAATGATTTTATCAGTGATGCATACTCTGCAATTCTCTCTACTTTTCTTATATTTTAAATTTTCCAAATAAAAAAATTCATTTCAAAATGAGAGAGAGAGACTGAAAGGAAAGAAGTTAGAAACAATGAATATAGATAGCTCTTTTTAGGAGTTTTGATGTAAGAGAAACAAAAAGGAAAAAGGAATCAATAGCTATGAGGGTATTTTTCTTTTTTAATTCTTACCCAAGGATATGTTCATTGTTCTTTTTGAAAATATTTTATTTATTTATCTTTAGAGGGGAAGGGAAGGAGAGAGGGAGACAAATATCAATGTATGGTTGCCTCTTGTGCATCTCCTGCTGGGAACTGGCTTGCAACCTAGGCATGTGCCCTGACTGGGAATCAAATTGTGATCCTTTGGTTCACAGGCCCACACTCAATCCACTGAGCTACACCAGCCAGGGCTGTTTATTATATTTTTTAAGAGAGAGAAACATATATGTGAGAAACACACATCTATCAGTTGCTTCTTGGACACACCCCAACTGGGGATTGAATCTGCAACCTGGGTATGTGCCCTGACTGAGAATCAAACCTGCAACCCTTTGGTTTATGGGATGATGCTTCAACCAACTGAGCCACCTGGCCAGGGCAGGAGTATTCTTTTCAAAAAAGAAACTTCTAGCCAAGATGGAGGTGTAGGTGGACACACTGTGCCTCCTTGCACAACCAAAATTAAGGACAACAAAGATTTAGAAACAAGAAAACAACCAGAACTGATAGAAAATTAAACTGTATGGAAGTCCGACAACCCTTCATCCAGACCAGTAAGAGGGGTGAAGTTGTGGCAGGAAAAAGTGGAGGTTGATAGACCCAGGTGTGCAGGCAGCGGCTGGCAGATCCCAGGTGTACGGGTGGTGGCTAGCGAACCCTGGGCACCGGGTGGCAATGGGCAGACCCAGTGAGGCCAGTCGGGGAGGCTGGCTGACCAGGTGGTCCCACATTTGCACACAGATAATCCAGGCGAAAATGGGGAGCGAGACAGACCTCGCAACCCAGGGCCCCAGCGCCAGGAAATAAAACCTAAAAACACTGATTGAAAACACTTGTGGGGATTGAGGTGCCAGGAGAGACTGCCAGCCTCACAGGAGAGTTCGTTGGAGAGACCCACAGGGTCCTAGAATGTACACAAGCCCACCCACATGGAAATCAGCACCAGAAGGGCCCAATTTGCTTGGGGTAGGCGGTGGAAGGGACTGGAATCCAAGAGAGAGTGGAGCAAGCACTATTGTTCCCTCTCGGACCCTGCCCCCACACATAGCATCACAACCCAGTGACTGGGCTGCCCTGCCCTGGGGAACACCTAAGGCTCCGCCCCTCATACATAACAGCTGCAACCAGACAAAAACAAAATAAAACAAAACAAAAAATGGCTCAAATGGGAGAACAGATCAAAGCCCTAGAGCCAATTCATCTAAGCGACCAAGAGATAGCCAATCTATCAGATGCACAGTTCAAAGCACTGGTGATCAGGATGCTCACAGAGTTGGTTGATTTTGGTCGCAAATTAGACGAACAAATGAAGGCTACAATAAGTGAAATGAAGGAAAATGCACAGGGAACCAATAGCGATGGGAGGAAAACTGGGACTCAAATCAGTGGAGTGAACCAGAAGGAAGAAAGAAACAACCAAACAGAAAAGAATGAAGAAGCAAGAATTCAAAAAAATGAGGAGAGGCTTAGGAACCTCCAGGACATCTTTAAACGTCCCAACATCCGAATTATAGGGGTACCGGAAGGGGAAGAAGAAGAGCAACAAGAGGAAAACTTATTTGAACAAATAATAAAGGAGAACTTCCCCAATCTGGCAAAGGAAATAGACTTCCAGGAAGTCCAGGAAGCTCAGAGAGTCCCAAAGAAGCTGGACCTGAGGAGGAACACACCAAGGCACATCATAATTACATTACCCAAGATTCAAATGAAGGAGAGAATTCTAGAAGCAGCAAGGGATAAGGGCACAGTCACCTACAAAGGAGTTCCCATCAGACTGTCAGCTGATTTCTCAGAAGAGACCTTCCAGGCAAGAAGGGTTGGAAAGAAGTATTCCAAGTCATGAAAGTCAAGGACCTACATCCAAGATTGCTTTATCCAGCAAAGCTGTCATTTAGAATGGAAGGGAAGATAAAGTGCTTCTCAGATAAGGTCAAGTTCAAGGAGTTCATCATCACCAAGCCCTTATTATATGAAATGTTAAAGGGACTTATCTAAGAAAAAAGAAGATACAAAATAGGGCAGTAAAAAGACAGCAAACTTACAGATATTAACAACCACACCTAAAACAAAAGGAAACTAAGCAAACCACTAGAACAGGAACAGAAACACAGAAATGGAGATCACATGGAGGGTTAGCAACAGGGGAGTGGGAGGAGGAGAGAGGAGGAAAAGGTACAGAGAATAAGTAACATAGATGGTAGGTAGAAAATAGACAGGGGGAGGGCAAGAATAGTGTGGGAAATATAGAAGCTAAAGAACTTATGAAACATGGACATGAACTAAAGGGGGGAATGTGGGTGGGAGGGGGGTGTGCAGGGTGGAGGGGAATGATGGGGGAGAAATGGGACAACTGTAATAGCATAATCAATAAAATATATTTAAAAAAGAAAAGAAGAAAGTTAATCATTCAAATATTACATACATATGGAAAAGTATACAGCACTAGGGTATTCTCACCAAGTGAACATCCCCATGTATGAAAAAAGGTATATTATTGTTTTTTTTTTGGTAAACATTTTTGTTGAAGTATAACCTACATTCAGTATAGTGTATAAACATCGTACTAAACTCAATAAATTTTACAAATAAGCATCACCATGTAACCAATCATATTAGTCAAAAACAGTTGAGAATGCTAGAAACTTCCTCTGTGTCTCCTTCCAGTCAGTACCTCCTGCAAAGGTAAACTCTCTTCTAACTACATCAAAGATTCATTTCACTTTCTTTTGAACTTCATCTAAATGAAGTCATTCAACAGTTAACTCTGTTGTGTGGCTTCCTTTGCCCATATGTATGTCACAGAGGAAGGGAGAAAACAGAAAAAAAATGAGAGAGCCGCTGTGCCAACCTGTGAGGACAATAAACTGGGCTGAGAAGTGTGATTTATTAATTCTCTGCACCTGAGGACCTGAGTACCAATTATAAAACAATGTCAAAAATTAAATAGAACAAGGAAA